>LGRX02001575.1:0-55709 GCA_001247695.2 Cymbomonas tetramitiformis
TTGACCATCATCCTCATCCAGTGCTGCCAGTACTGATGCCTCAGGGTTAGGGTTAGGGTTAGTGGGGTCAACGCGGGGCGTTTCGCCACGCTCGCGTTGTGGAGCCCGACGGCGATCACCAGTTCCAAGGGAGCGATCTACACTGAACATAACGGGAGGCTTGGAGCGCTCAGGCGACGAAGTGGGTGACCTCCGTGGCGACCGCTGATGGCGCCGGGACACCAAGTGATGTTCTCGCCGGCCCTGCTCAGTGGAAAGGTTCGCTGTGTAAACAGCGGTACTGGTCAACGAGGGTTCATCCCGTAGGGTTCTGGTTCTGTCGAGATGGCGCTGTCGCCTCTGATCGGCAGACCAGGTGAATCCGTACCCTCGAGCGGCCAGAGGGTTGGGGGGTGGCGGAGGCTCTTTCTGGATATTCCCCCGGTTGTGGGCGAAGGCTGTACTCCTTGCCCAGGGGCGGTTACCCATACCGCCCTGTCGCCGGCGGCCCGCCGGCAGGAAGACACTCAGTCCTCCTCTTCCGCAGATTGCTGACCCGAGGAGGACGCTGCGGCCGATTCCTCGTTCTGAAAATACTCCAGCGCTTCCGCTTCCTCTTCCAAATCCTCCCATTCTGTTTCCAGTGCTGCGATATGAGATTCATTTGCAGCGCGGCGGCGTGCCAAACGAGCTGGGGCGTCAGCAATCCAGGCTCGTTTCTTGGCCTCGTCGGGACAGTTAGCCCATAAATGGGAGTCAGAATTGCAGACGTAGCATCGGCGTGGCGGCCTGGTCAATCCCGCCGGGCTGGGCGGCACGGCGTGCTGCACCCTGAGGTCGGCGGGGTCGAGGTCAGTAGCATCTTCCTCCCCAGCGTCCTGCACGGCGTTAAGTCTGGAGGACGAGCGACCATTCCCCCAGGCAGGACTTCGGTTCGCAGGTGCAGAGACGGGAGAGGTTCGCGCTGCGGTCAGAGCTTCACTGCGCTCCAATTTGGTGGCCACAGTGATGATATGCTGCAGCGCGGTGGATCCGGGATGATTGCTTTCCCAATCCGCTGGACTTTGCAGATCCAACCGATCCTCAATAAGGTGATCCATCACAGCTTGCTTCAGTCGCAGTCCAGACCAGAACTGATATAATAGCTGCTGTTGGCTGATGGCGTGGCAGTTGGGCATGGCGTCTGCCAATAACTGGACTACCTCGTGCCAGGATACCAGACGAGTGGCGAACAAACGCGCAGTTTCTTCTCGTCGCTGCGCCATGCGCATCACGGTCCCCGCTAGTCCTACCAGCGCGATGTCATCCAGTACGCTCCTGGCTACGTCGGCCAGGAAAGGCGCCAAAGTGGCGTAACGCCGGTTCCAGGCCTCCGAGTTCATCATTCCACCTTGCTTGAGAAAAGTTAGGGATCGCGGCTGTAGTTTGCGTTGAGCCACTTCCTTCAAGATCTCCGGCATGGTGATCATGGTTAGGTCTAGGCGATAAGCACTCATGCGACCCAGGGCGAAGGTGACTACGCCCATTGACAGAAAATTGACCAGCGCTTCAGAAAAAGGTGGAAGCGCGGCAATATCAGCGTCAGTGGTGATTAGTTCAGCGGAGGAGGGGTACATAGGAATGTCTCTGATCAGCTTGAGCATATCAGCCACTGTCTTGGATTCTCGGTAGACATCACTTGGGGAAGCCGCTCCCATAAGATCGTGGTGCCCTGGGAATTGAGAAAGGCGCTGGTCCACTGGCAGGAGTCCCGGGGCCGCTGGCAAGGAATTTCCAGGCGATCTGTACTCTGCTGCGCTGGGAACACCAGAGGGAAACCGGTTGACGCCCAGTCTAGCCGGTACTGTGGCGGGAGTTGGTTGGTTGCCAGCCGCCATTCCTCTAAACAAGTACGCCTCGGAAGATGAAAATGCTGCCCAAATTTGGAGTCCCAGGGGGTCAAATTCTGTCAGCTCGGACTCTAAGGCATTTTCCGCGATGGTTACCCATGAGTACAAGGGCAGGCGTCTCTGCTGAGTTCCAGTACGGCTTTCCGCGCAACGCCGCGCTTCATCCACTTGTGTTTTCTCCACTTCCAGAGTGAAAGCGTCACTGTCCTCAATCTCAGTCAGGCGCACAGGAGTATGCACTGACCCATGCTGCGCCAGGTCTTGGATGTCCACTCCGATGTGCGGCATAGTCATCCAAATCCGATTGGTATCGGTTATGAAGTGACTGGCGCTTCCAGGCATGGTTGGCAGTCGGTAAGAGTATTGTGCCTCAGCGCCGTGGATGACAGTAACTGCGGAGGAAGAGGACAGGTGATTTCTCAACCAGAAGGAGGCTCCTTCTAAAGTCCATAACAACACGTCTAGACGCCGGTGTCGTGGTTCACCATTGTCTGAAGGCGGGGGCGAGTTTCCTGGTGACGGTTGATCAGGCTCAGCGGAGTCAGAGGGCGATGAGCCGGTAGCCGGTGGATCTGGCTGAAATGGTGCCGGCGCCGGATGAGCCGGTGCCGGAGCCGGCTGTGCCGGTGCTGGAGCCGGTTGAGCCGGTGCGGGAACCGGTTGAGCCGGTGCTGGTACCAGCCAGGGACCTGATCCAGCTGCTGGCGCCGGTGCACCTGGTAAACCGCTCGACCATCCTAAGGTGTGCTGGTAGGGCGTCATAGGTGGAGCGCCCACTGCTGGTAGAACTGAAGTCAGATGTGGATAGTGTTGGAGCACTTGCTGATGCAGATTGTGCATGTACTCTGATACCTCTAACATCATCTGATTCTGCATTAGGGATTGATGCTGAGAGTTCAGTGCGGGGACAGAGGCATCTGAGGGCGTTCTGGCTGAGGCGGGGTCAGAGAAGAGTGCTCTGCGCTGTTCTGCCAGGCGCTGCTGGTTCTGTTCCCATCTCTGATGGCGCCTCTCCCGGCGAGAAAGCTGGTTCACTGAGTCTGAGTTCAGAGGTAAGTTTCTGACTGGAATTCTGCTGAGGACATCTGCTTGAGAAGGGGGTTCGGTGACTGGTAGGTTGCGGTTAAGATGCGGCTGGTAGGCTGCGAGTCCAATGCTACGCGTGAGTGCGAGGTCTGCGTAACTGACTGAGCTGACTGGCTGCTCCGTAGTTGTTGAGGTCAGCGAGGTAGTCAAAGGTCTGGACTCGCGGTTCAACAGGGACTCGGGCATATCCGTAGTTGTTGAGGTCAGCGAGGTAGTCAAAGGTCTGGACTCGCGGTTCAACAGGGACTCGGGCATATCCGTAGTTGTTGAGGTCAGCGAGGTAGTCAAAGGTCTGGACTCGCAGTTCAACAGGGACTCGAGCATATCCGTAACCGTAGCCGCCTCCGTAGTCGCCTGAGTCAGTGAGGGCGTCAGTGAAGTTGCCTCGCTGTCTATCTCGGACTCGAAAGTCACCGATAACCTTGCCATAGAGTCACCGATCACCTTAGGTTCTGTAACGGTATCGGTAATCGGTGAGGTCAGCGAATGCTCTGAACATGCTATGCTTATGTGGCGTGGGCCACCTGTCAAGCCGGAGCCACCTGTCCTCCCCGCTGCCCCCACCTCCCCGTTGCTTGTTGAGGAGGGAGTTGGATGCATTGAGTGTGCCATGAGTTCGCCAGCCATGCTTTGGTGCGTGTCCTCTGACCTCCCCGCTGCCCCCACACCCCCTTGGTTAGGGCGCGGAGTCCAGGCGAGATTCTCACCCGGCTGCTGGCGCTTTCGCCAGTTGGGCACATCAGAGCGGGAAGGAAATTGACGAAGTCCTGGTTTCTGCTCATTCGCCTCATTCTGCATGTCCTGCTCACATGCTGCAATTTTGCCCTCGGTCATCTCGCGCACGGCGATCGGGTCGCGAGGTGGTCGGTCAGCCGGTAGAGGTTGTCCCACAGAGGCTGCTCCCGCGGACTCAGCCTGAAGCGCGTTCTCGCCGAATGGCGTGGGCAGCTGGCCGTGCGGGGAGGTCATCACCGTAGCTCCAGACCAAGTGTGTGGAGTCCTGTAGGGGTTCAAAGGACTTCGCGGTCTTGGAGCTGGAGGACTCATGTCGCGCGTCCGTGGTGGGCTCCTGCAGCGCGGCGGTGGCGGGGTCCGGTCTCGAGTCCGAGGCGGGCTTCGCTGGCGCGGAGCTGGAGGGCTCAGGTCGCGGCTTCCGGGCAATCGCAGGATGCCAGGGGAAGGAGAGGTCAAGTTGACATACCGCTGGGGAGTCGCCCTCATGTTTCGCCCTGCACCAGGGGTGTCAACAGTCAGCACCCTTGGTGACGCCGCTCTTGCATGACGCAGGGGCGGATTAGGGCGCGGTTTAGGTACCGTTACAGCCTCCTCCAGGGAAGGTGTCACACAAGTGGTTCCAGAGTCCAGAGCCAGAGGAGTCACGCTGTTAAACTCAGGAGCATCAGCTGACAGGGTCGACTTCTTCTTGGGAATCTGGAAGCTTGGCGCACCTGCTGCTGTCGCAGCCGGTGGCGGCTGACCAGGAGAGGGCGCCTTGTAGGTGCCCTTCGCCCCCTTGCCAGTGGTCCCAGTGGCTGCAGCACCTCTCGTGCTGCGCTGGCTGGCCTGTCGTCCCCTTGTACGCCTAGGAGTCGACGTAGGCGACGTTGGAGGTGAGCGTCCCGTGTTAGCGTTTTGCATCATGTCGAAATTAAGAGTGACAAAGTGCAAATCTGACCGTTGGGGAAGTCAAATCTGTCCAATTTGGCAATCCCCCCAGAACACTCAGAAAAATATTTCCTTGTAGCAGTGGAAGTCGTGGTGAATAACGAAATATGCTTTCCAGAGTGAAATGCAAGTTTTGGTGGCCAAATTTCAAAAATGGAGTCTCGATCGGCAGTTTGGCTAATTTCTTCTTGGCGGCCATCCCGGAGCAATCCAGACTAATTGGCCAGGACCCAGTATTGGAGACTATTTTTTCCCTTCAAAGCATATAAAAAAAATGGAAAACTATCCTTCTGGGCTCCCGTTTCCTTCTATGTAGTCTGCTGGGCTCAAATTTGTCTAATTTTTGCTCTGCCGTGCCGGTTGGCCATCCGAATTTAAAATGTAGCGATCTATGAGGACCCAGGTCTCGGGGCCAGGTTCCAAACGACAAAAACTATCAAGAAACGTCTAGAATTTTTGTGCCTACGTTAAAACGGTCTCCGAGGTCCTCTTTTTCTCAATCTGCCACTGATCCACTTTTCACTCTCCGTTCGGGTCAATCTGGCTGTTAATCCCGGTAGATCTGAGTTGCTGGCGGCTTCTTTTCCCACTTTCTGACCACTTTGCAGCATAACAGTTTTGAAAAATCGCCTGTTTGCATGCAGGGTGAAAGTCAGGGGGCAAAAAGGGCGCAGAGCAATACCACTTCCAAGTGAAGACTTCTTGAGCACGTGACTGTATCCGAGCCTGAGCTCAAGGGTCAGTCAGAGGTAAATCTTGCTTCAATCTTGGGGCACAGGTCCGTAGTCGGCAATTTTGCAGTGTACAAAATTGCAATGTTCTAGATAAACAGTTGAACAAGGCTACAATTCAAGCAATTGCAATATCTTTATGGCAGGAAAGATTGACCAGTAAATTAACAGGTTGAGCAACAGCTCCTCCAAATAGTTACTTCAAGTTAGAACAGCCTCCAAATGGGCAATATTCAAGTCTTATACTTTCAAGGCGCGCAGTTCATATTCTCTAATCGATCTGTCCCATGTCGGCTGGCATATCATCATCTGCCACCTATACAAATCCTAATCAGAGAATCTGCATTTGGACAATCCTAATCAAGACAGTTGATTTCATTGTCCCTTGCTGATCTTTGCTTTCTTCCTACGAGGAGCCACGTCAAGCCCTTCTTCTTCATCACTGTCACTTCTTATGGAATACTTCAATTGAGTTATATACTCATGTGTCCAACATCTCGGATATTTCCTAGGTTGCCTCTTCGTCTCTTCAGACACCCCAGCCTTATTCTCACCCATTGAAGTCAATCCAGTATCTGACCCATAAGGTTTCTTCGGTGGTGCATGAACAGTCTCCACCACAGAGGCTGGGGCATCCTCAGATATGGCCTCAGACTTCTGCTCGTAATAGGCTGATCATCGGGCTGAACAGGTGAGGTCGGGGAGGTGCCCTTTGGTACCCAGTGAAGTTCACCCTTCTCATCCATGATCAATTGCAGTCCCAGTCTCTTCAACCTTCGAGCTTCAGCTTGTTCTTCAGCATCGTCAGCTACCAAGTCATCGAACTCGCTGACGTCATCCTCGGTGTCATCATATTCAGGCGAAGTTGGCTCCCATTTCGGACTGGCAGTGTCCATGTCATATATGACACCCGCGTCATCTTTGTCATCCGAATCTGGTAGCTTCTCCTTACTGTTAGTGACACCTGCGTCATCATTGTCATCAGAATCTGGTAACTTCTCCTTACTCCAGGACACAGCGCCTGTACCCGAATCTTCACTGTTCGTAGACGCTGAGTGTGTAGGCTTACGCCCCTGGTAGGGAATTCCATGATATTCGTCGTCGTCAATCACAATCGTCGGATTCCAGTACGCGATCCCAACGCGGCTGATCGGTAATGAGAATGGCGCTACCGGCGCCTTCAACTGAGTGGCGTCTTCTAGAAACCAGCCGCCGCCCCTATTACGCTCCCAGCGGCGTAGCGCACCAGAAGGGTGTACGATAATATGCTGCCAGCTATAATCAAGTCCAGGCTTTCGCTCCCCATAGTACGAAGTCAATGGCTCGGGAGTCCCCTTCCGAGCCCATTGCCATCTCACTGCCCCAGTATGCATAAATACAATATGCCAATCGAATGGCTTGGCCGGGCTATTGTTCCCTGGCACAGGGGGTATTCATGGTTGCAGGCTTCTTGGGGGTCTAACGTCTAAGTCTTTTAGAGTCTGCGGAAAAGCTGGTTTTGACAATCAGATTGATATTCAGATTTTTTTACATCTGTCATTTTGCTCTACGTTAGATTTCCATTTTTCAAATTTTGCTAGTTTTGCTCTACGCTAGATTTCAGATTTCCTTTTTTGGAATGCTTGATTTCAGAGTTTTTACATCTGTCATTTTGCTCTACGTTAGTTTTCAATAAGGGGCGTAACTAGTTGGGCCCGTTAACTAGTTAGACCCAGTTACAACCAGTTATTGTTACTAGCTAGTTAATCAATTTCATTTTTATTAACTAACTGACCCTAGCTAGTTAATCAATTCGCACTAACCGTTTGTAGCTAGTTAATCAATTCTATTAATCGAATCAACTACTTAGTCATTAATAATAGGAATAATAAGTACCTCGCGTTGCCAGTAATAATGACATCTGGCACAACTAATACGTATACCCGAATGGGTCGATTTTGACCTCGAATGTGCAAAATTTAATGCCGCATTATCCAAATACTCAATTTTGGCAATACAGCAACCAGTTAAACCACCAGTTAACTAGTGCAAAAAAAACAATTAACCCTTTGTAGCTAGTTAATCAATTTCTTATTTACTTACTAGCTAACCCCAACCAGTTAATCAATTTGCACTAATCACTTCCAACCAGTTGGACCTCAGGTCAACCGGTTACGCCCCTTAGTTTTCAAAACTGATTCGGAACCCCCCACCCCCCCATATTATTGTTGTGGGGTTCGGTGTAAGTTTTTTACTAACAACAAAACAATTACAAATAAATTCGTTTGGGAAACAGTTTTGACAATCGTACACGATTGTCAGACCTGTGTATCGCGTGTTCATTAATAATTTCTATATAGCCCGTATAGACCGGACTAGGAAAGAATGTGAAATGATCCTCCTAAAGGCCTCAAGCGATTTAAATATTGCCCAGGAGGGCATGGGCGGATGCAAAAAATCACAGGGCTACTGCCTGACTCACGTTTGATAATCGTATACGATTGTCAAGCTCTGTCGTTGGGTTCGTCTCTCTGACGCACGTTTGACACTCGCATACGACTGGGTTATACCCCCTGAGTCCCTGGTTAGGGGGGGAGGGGGGAGTCAGTGTATATTCCTTAAGTATGAAGAAAAAATTTAAATTTTCTTAAGTATGTGAAAACGCAGGCGTCGACGCGGGCCGACGCGTTACCCTCCTTAAGTATGGGCTTAAGTATGGGAGCCCTATTTTGCGAAATCTTAGAATGTTAAGAATGTTTGGTCCGGTCCGTCCAGTCCGTCCAAACTGGACGGACTGGACGGACTGGACGGACTGGGCGGACTGGACGGACCGACTGGACCGATATGAATCCCCCTTCCCGCAAGCTTTCCGTGGGAAGCCTTCAGGGAAGGTGGCTTTCCACAAACCCACCGGTACGTTCGTTTCTTTGTGCGGGAACCCGACTTGCTCCGCTACGGCGGAGAAACATTGGCATCGGGACTGCCCGAACGGCGGGCCACGCGGACATGTTGGCGCACACGGCTTCATTCAGCGTTGCGGACAGCGAGAATGACGTCTTCGCCACGCTGTTCCAGAACGCCATGGACACCAACGACGCCGCTCGTTTCGACGCCGCCTGCTACATTGCAGACGGCAAACCGGAGCTCTACGACACCGTCTCCGCCTTCTCCTTCGCTGTCGCCGAGGAGCAGGTGCCCGACACCATCGACGAGTATCTGGAGTGCCGCCAGCCCGCTGACACCCGCTTCGGGGTTTGCGCGGTTGGTGGTGCTGTGAACATCAACACCTTCAAGGTCCATGACAAGGTCCATGCCGACGCTCTGGTCGTACCACCACCGCCAGCACCGCCCTCCGCTCCGCAGTCGGCGGTGTCCGACGAGGAGATGTACCCCGTAAGCGCGTTGCACGCGCACGAGCCGCATATATATGTCCTTCATGGACAAGTTCGCGGTCAACTTGGACCTCACGGGACCGGAGCCGACCCTTGCGATGCACAGCATGGGGACCGTTGCGCCCGTGGACTCGGTTTCAGTGGCAGCAGACGACTCCGAAGATGACGACGAGTGTCTTCCGCCACCACGGCGGACCTTGGGATGCGGCAGGCCGCCGATGGGTTTTGGGTTCTCCGCCCTCACATCTCTCGCAGTCTGCTTGCTGTTCGTTGTTTGTGCAACTGCCATGCCTTCCCAAGGTCACTCCACGCGAGCATCATCAGCAACACCGGAGCACACCGGCGACGAGGTCGGTGGTGCTGGTGTGCTGACGCCCACGACCGTCCCGCCGGCGCTCTATTGGCGCCCGGAGGAATGGTACCCCAACGATCATGGCGGTTACCTCGGCACCCTTTGGACATGGTACCCGGGTCCCTCGCAGCCGCCCGTAGCGGCTCCGATTGTTACCTTGCCGCCCTCGCCGGGTGGTGCTCCGCCATCGCCGGTCTACGCGCCACCCGCCTGGGGCGGGGGGACCGGGAATGAGCCATTTTTGAACCTTCTTCTTCAATCCAGCACCGGGCCGGACTGGTTGCACCCGGTGCAACTGGCTGCGGCGACATCGGCACGTCCTCAACTTTCTCATTTTGCTCTACGCATGATTTGTCAAACAGTGGTACCTGTCAGATATATAGTTCGGAGTGAATATATCGGATAACTGGAAATAAACCCTGAGTTAAGGGTTTCGGGATCAGAACGCACGGTAAAAGTCAGATAGATAAAAGAGGTATACACATAAATACTAACGGGAGTTTCCCGACTACTAGTGACGGTCACCCAGCCTACTTTAGGAGGTGACAAGTGACAGATTATCCTGTCGGTGTGTCACATCCAGCACACCACCTAGGGTGGTGACCGGAGTTAGCAGTGAAACGAAGCAAACAAACTCCCTACTTAACTTCAGGAGGAAACTGTAGCACACCTGGGGGCCTGTACTCTTGGTCAGGGCGGTCCCAGGTCACAGCAAGGTTGACAGATACTGTGTTAACCGCTAAAACCCTAAACACAACTCAATTTCAGAGAGCTCCTCTGCACATCTAGGAGGCTAAGCAATAGCTAATCTCTAGGCAGGCACGGTGTGACCAATCTCAGCCACTAGGGGTCTGCGGGGCTGGCGATCCGGCCCGGAGCAGCGTGAGGGTGAAGTAGTTGCCGGCCTCCGGGGCTGGTGGTAAATCATTCGTAGAAGAAATTGTTGAATCGTCGATCACAGCCGCATGGTCACCAGAGCTCGGCTCCTCGTCATCGGACGAGTACGGCGGTGGCGGGTAAGGCGGTGACGGCGGAACGTAATCAGGTTCGGGGTCATATAGCCATGGTGGCCGTGGGACATTGCGGAGAGTGTGGAATCCCTGCCGCAACTCCCGATACCGCGTCTGCCGATGTGGCGGAATAGCAGCCGCGCTCGCACCACCCACCGCGTCGCCAAGATCGTTACGAACCATTGCAGTTGGCGAAGTTCCCGTAGCTGGGACTGCCTAGGCAGTCCACGTAGCACCACCGACCGGTGGAGTCGTGCATGTGCGCGCACCGGCACCACCGACATCGGCAACGGTGTGCGGCGCGGCGGTGGCACAAATCACAAACAGCGCACACACCAAGGACGAAGTGAGAAGAGACCTCCCGAAGCCCGGAATGGCGTTCCCGCAGCCGTACCGTGGCCGCGGCGGTGCCACCGAGGCATCCTCGTCGTCATCGTCGCTCGTGGCGTAGGAGGTCGCGGGCTTGTAGTCCATCACGCGCTCCGGTGCCTCAACCGCGGAGAGCAAACTCATGCTCGCGGCCGGCTCGTCGGGCGCCCCCAATGCAATCCCCGTGCTCTCAATGAAATCGGCAAACGTGCGGGTGGCGGGAGGGCAGAAGGGGTTTGGCGGACCGGTCCATTCCTCCTCGGATTCAACCGACGCGGGTGGGGAGTGCGCGGTCGGCTCCGACACCACCGGCAAGTCGGCAGTGAAGGTGTTAATGTCGAATGTCGAAGCCCCAGCCGTGCGTGCCATCTCAGAGAACTCGGTGACGGCGGACACGAGGACCTCACCGTCCTCCTCGCAGAACGAGCACGCGGAAAGATCGGTGAAGACCTCCGGCTTCCCGCCCGCAAGCATACAAAGGGCGTCGAATTCCACGGGGTCGCCGTGGTCGATGGCGTGTTGGAACTTCGCGGCCAGCACGGAGTTCTCGGCCTCCTCGGCGAAGGCGTAGGCCGAGAGTCCGGTCCTGCCCCCGTTCGGGCAGTCCCGATGCCAGTGCCGCGCCTTCCCCTTAGCGCACACCTGATTTTGGCAGTACGGGATGGTCGCACCGGTGTCGCGGTGGAAGGCCACCTTCCTTGAGACGGATTGAGACCAATTCCCCCCTTTGGGGAGGGGCGAGGCCGCGAAGCGGGTCTTGACGCGGCGGTCCGGCTTGTCCGCGCGAGGGGTAAATCCCCGTGGGGACGGCTCGGACTCGGCGGCGACGAGGAAGTCGGCCAATTGCCGCTTCAAGTCGAGGACCATCGTGCGTAAGTCCGCGATCTTACCCGTCGTGCCCGAATCACCGATGTCCTTCTCCATGAAGTGCGTGCCGTGGGAGTACTGTACCGGTGTGCGGATGCGGTGGCTGTGCCCGCCCGCACGTGCTCGCCGTAGCACTCACGTACCCATTGCTGAATAGTGAGGAGGTCGTGGGCGGCTCGTTTGTCGTGGAGAAGCAAGCGGGACACCACCGGCTGGTAGAAGGTGGAGTCGAGGGCCTTGATGAAAAGGGACTTCACGTCCTCGTCCATGAGCGTCGCCCTTGATCTCGCAGCCTTGAGCGCGGCGTTGAAGTCCTCGATCGGGTCCATGAGGGTCCATGCCCGCAGGGATGCGGACGGCGAACATGTCCGCTTGCCCCTGGAAGGGGTCACCAATCGGGATCATCCGACGGGCGAACTCGAGCAGAACACGCTTACCGTCTGTCGGGAAGCTGGCGTGGGACGAGTCCATCCAATCCGCTGCGGGCGAGGAGGGGTCTACCAGCAGCTCGAGCGTGGAGAACAACAAATTGTTGGCCTCCACGCGGACGGCCAAAGTAGCGTCGTCCAGCGTGAAGAGCGGAGCGAAACCGATGTCCTCAGTGACGAATGCTGTCTGCAGCGCAGAGACCATTCTCGTGAAGATGGCCGCCGCGTGGGACTCCGCACCGGAAAATCTCCCCTCCTTGCCGTCGAACAACTTGCGTTGTACGTGCTTGGCTACCTTCATGTCGAAGTGCCCTCGTTGCAACGTGCGTACCGATGCCAAAAATGTAGCTCCCGCCGAATTAGCGGGCGGCTGTGCCGCTGGCGGAGTCGCGGGTGTGTTGGCATGCCTGGCAGCAACGGAATCAAAAATCGTGCTTAATGTGCGGCGGCGATTCGCCATGCTAGCTGTAGATCTAGTAGAAGCGACCATGATGAAGAAGACTATAGGGGTGGAGTGAGGCAAGAAGACGTGGAAAAAATTGCGGCAGTCTCGGGCGGCCAAGAAATGCGGTGGGTCGTCGATACGGCTGCCGTGAGAGAGCAGCAATTCCGAGAAGTCGTGTGGTAGATGGCGGCCAATACGAAACGGTGTGGTAACCAACCAGGATACGTAAACCAATCCAACGTTAAATCCCGTAGAAAAATTGTTCTCAAAGGCCTACAGCTCGCCGTAAATCAACCCATAAAATTTAGGCCATACCCGCGACTGCCGGCACTTCCACGCGCGGAGCGCCTCACTCCATCCCAAGCGTCCGGCTTTAGCCAATCATCTCAGCGGTGTCGCAGTGGCTAAATAAAGTGTAAGTGGGGCCAAACCTATTAGATATATAGTTCGGAGTGAATATATCGGATAACTGGAAATAAACCCTGAGTTAAGGGTTTCGGGATCAGAACGGTAAAAGTCAGATAGATAAAAGAGGTATACACATAAATACTAACGGGAGTTTCCCGACTACTAGTGACGGTCACCCAACCTACTTTAGGAGGTGACAAGTGACAGATTATCCTGTCGGTGTGTCACGTCCAGCAGTACCAGCTCTCCTGGGCGCAGTAACAGTGGCACCGGCTCTCCCGGGCACTCTCGACGTGGCTAGAGTTGACGGGATTGGATTAGCCTGCCTCCAGATTGTGATGCTGTTGGTTCAGGTTGCCCCAAGATGGGCTTAATCTAGGGTTTTAATTGTATCTGTATTCTGCAGTATGCCTCGCTGACTGCTAGTTTCATGAGTTACCCTGCCAGAAAGGACAGGTCCTCCTGTAGGATGCTTATTTCCACCGAAGCTGAGTAGGTGTTTGTTTCAGTTCCGTGACCACCTAGTTTGCCAGTCACCACCCTAGGTGGTGTGCTGGAAGTGACGCCCCGACTGTCATTCCTATAGAAAGATTAAAGGTCAAACCATCGACATTTCAAGCAAAGAAATGTTATAGATAATTCAAAAGGTTCATAGATATTGCCCCAAAGCATATGCCGGGCCACTATATACGACATACAAGGTCGCCATGCCCATTTGCGCTAGATTCTTGTGGGAGGATCTGGATTAAGGATAGTAGCCACCTATCATGTCACGGACTCCTGCTTCTCCCTTCTGTCATGGCCGCGGACTCCTCCCATGGGCTCCGCCTCCCACGGGCTTCTACATCTAGTGATCCTCCCATGGGCTCCTCCCATACGATGGGCTCCTCCCATGGGCTCCTCCCATGGCCGGCTCCTCCACACGGGCTCTTTCCCGCCTCCCACGGGCTCCTCCCATAGCTTATGGACCCCAAAACCGAGAACGTTACAAACCCTACTAAGTCAAAGTCTAATTTAGTCCATAAGCTCTGGGAACAAGTAGAGTAGGCTCCTCCCATGGGCTTCTAGTGCTCCTCCCATGGGGATGGGCTCCTCCCATGGCGATGGGCTCCTCCACATCACATGGGCTCCTGCCCGCCTCCCATGGGCTCCTCCCATGGCGATGGGCTCGGGCTCCTCCCATCGGATCGGATGGCCCATGGGCTCCTGTCATGGGCTCCTCCCATGGGCTCGGGCACCTCAGAAGTGTGTGGTGTGATTAGATTTGTTCGCCCCAAAAGCAAATCTGATGTGATTTATCGTAGAACGAGACGTTATTAGATGACGAAGACGAAAGTTCTACAGTAAGACGAAACACGAAAGTTCTCTGTTGATCTGTCACTGAAACTCACAATATCGTAGAGCTGACATAGGGATAGGAATATATCCTAGAGGTACGATTAACGATGGATATTTCCAATAATTTGCAGTTCATCGGGAGAGCGAAAAAAAATGTGTGTGGATTGGCGCCCTGCAAACAACGCACCAAGATGAGATACAACGAACAGGCGTTCAACAGTGGCGAAGTACTTTGTTTAGTGCCCCTCCTTAGGAAAAACCCAGAAAGACGGAAACGCGGTTCCTCGACGCATAGATATGGAACGCGATCCACGCTCAGAACAAGGTCCTGGATCACTGCCGCGTTCGCCCACTTTCCGAGGCAGAAGCGTGCAGGAGAACGTGAGCGATAGTTCAGAACGGCCGTCTTGTATGCCGAATAGGGTCAAGATTGAGGACGGAGTTCTCAAAGCACTCGCCGACAGAACTTGGTCGGGTATCGAGTTTGGGGAGCCGCCACGATGCAAATACAGCTTTCTTCAGGTGACTCCCTCGCGTTGCACGTCGTCACCGAGCAAGGGATGAAATCCGTGCACGCTCCTTCCCCTCGGGCCATCTCGTAGGATAAGGGCTCCAGATAGACAGCGTCGAAGTATCGAGTTTTTCTGCGTAACTTTAGGGTACACCGGCGTAGATCGGCACTTCGGAGAGCTTCAACTGTGGGGCCTTTCAGATTCGCCGCACGGTATTGACCTCCTTGGATTTCGGCCCGTCCTCGTAGGGTGTTTGTTAAAAGATGTGCGGACCCATGCAACTACAACGAGATTCTTTGCGCACGCCATCTTTTGAGATGTATGCCAGAAACCTTCAAGAAAGGTTGGCGATGCGAGGCTCGAGGCTGTTGCGGGGCTTTGGGTCAACCGCAGTACATCGACGCGCTCCGCTTAGGAGACCTCGAGCTTTTTAAACGAATCCAAGAGGAAGACAAAGACTGGTGGTTTTCCACACTAGATCGCGGATACGGGGCAGCTCTTCACTTCGCGGTCGACCACGGTCAGGTAACAAGCCGCGACATCAGGAAAGTCAAGTATGAACCTTCAACTTGTACTGAGTTTGTACTCGGTCTGTGGGTTCGCAGCTGCATTGTGTGAAGTATCTTTTGGAAGAGCTCGGCGCGGAAGTCAATCAGCGAGACCGCGCTCGTGGGTGGACACCGTTGCATCGCTGCGCGCATATGTACGTGGACGTCTGAAACCGTTTTTGCCGTAGCCGAAATAAGCGGCGCATATTCCCTTGACGGTTGACAATTGGCGTATTTCTATAGCAACAATGGTGTTCGAGGTTGGCGCACAACTATTCCCTTCGTGGAATATTCGGCACGGCTGTGCACTGAGTCAGTGAGCGTGGCGGAGTTCTGCAGGGCGCACGTGACCGAAAAACCGTATTTGGAAATATTTGAGTACCTGTTACAGCAAGGAGCTGACGCCAATATCGTGACTGACGAAGGATGGGAAGACCCTACCAAGTGGGGATGTCTGGTGGGGATGCCTCTCAGTGTTTATGATGTTTGCGTTGATAAAGGTCGGGGCTGGCTACCCGGGGAAGTGCGCTGTGAGCTCCAGGTACTGATACTAAGCAGATATGTACACATAATGTGAATATGTTAAATGAGTGTCGAGTTGTAGTTGATAATGCTGTTGCACACCGCGAGGAACAAAAGTGGAATGCATAAGATCCTCCTCCAAAAACTAGCGACAAGTTGGTTACTATATGTATTGGGTGCTTGGTGTTCAATACATTGCGGAGGTGCTACCGCAGTTCCCAAACATCCTTGTCAACTTTACAAATTCCGTCGTTCAGGCACATATCTTCATCACGTGGCTCAAATGTATCGGTGCATATTGCATCTTGACTGGCCCAGTGGTGCATCCGTCGTTGCATGCAACTACGCGTTCACTCGATGTTGGATTCGTCGAACTGCTATTTTAGAACACATGACGGTTGAACATCATGGTCATATACATACAACCTCTGTATACATATACATATGTGTGTGTCCAGTACTCATGGTTATTACACGTGCCGAGGGACTCGTGTTCTTTGACCCTGATGTGAGATACTGGCGCATTGCTGTGAACGGGGACGGCCGCCGGATGGAAGTGGGTTTTGGGAGGCGGTTGTTCCTGTGGTGCCATTCTGGCGGGCACTGCCTCTTGGAGAGCTCGGTGGATTCGTCTGCCTTTGCTGCAAGGAGAGGCAGAGGGTGGTGAAGTCCGCCTTCTGGTTTTCCCCTTGATTTTTGTGAGGAGCACTTAGGTGCCCGCATGTTTTCATTTTTTACCATGGGGTGTCCATGCTGTGTGGTGTGACTGCATTCATTTCATAACCATAGACCAACGGGTCCCATCCATCGACCGTGAGCCACTGGGGCGCATGCCAGCAGGGTCCGCTTACTCCGTAACCCTGGCACCAACTATTGTTGGGCGATGATCGGTCACATCCTATCATCTTTCCATGCTGCTTTGCATCTGGGTTGGGAATATGTATGAGTTTGTGGTATCTTGTCACGGCCCCGCCCTGCTCGTGATTTGCTTCTCACATCCACTGGGATGATGGTGGGCTGGCTTTTGTCGGCCGATCGCATGCCGTTCAGTGTGTGTGCATGTATGAGCCGTAATATTGTGCACACATCTGTATGGTCTGTGCATGGTTCATGCGTACTATGTACGCATATTATGTAGTGTCAAATAGACTCGTTTTGAGGGATATCCGCATATATCATATTGTGTGATTATTTGGGCTGCTCATGATCGTCATACACGCATGATGATGGGAGAACAGAAATACATAGTGGGAGTGTGGGGGCCCATAACTTGCTCGGAGAATAGAAATGCATGCTGGTATATTTATATAAGGTACATATATTTCAACCCGAAATGAACTATGAAGCAGGTGGTTGGACAGTTCACTGCACATTAAGATGGTAATCATATACATAATGTTTTTATCATCGATCTGGAACTCGAAATGGTGCACGCTCGCTTGCGCGGTACCTCATGGTGGGGGGTGACGAACGAAGGACCCACTCCCCTCCTGTATGGGGGGATTAAAGTGGTCCGCGTCGCGTCACATATAGCCGAAGTGTAAGTATATGACCCCTCCCCATGGTGGATCCCGTTGGGCTTATAGTTATCACATGGGTAAACCTACACTGGTGTGTCGCTCGAATAAGGTTTTTTAGAATAGGATGTGGGAACGATGTCAGCTGAGCGCGCAGTCAGAAGCGCTACTAATGTGTGCATCGGTGATGCAAGCAAGTAAAAATCAGGCATGATAAATGTGAACCGATACGTGATGTGATCATGTGAATGTGTGTGTGCATAATATCCCCCCCAGTGGTTGCCGATGCCATCTTGAAGTCTTCAAGGGCCTACTAAGTAGGTGCCCAGGTTTTGCACGCTGTGATATTGTATGCGGCGCGGCATCAGGGTGTGTATGGAGTATGCATAAGTACATATGCTCAAAGGAAGGTGGCATGCCCATCAATAAAGCACACTTCATCACACTTGTGTATTTGTGCATGTGATTATAGATGAAGATTTTCTTACAGCATAAGGGGGTGCCGGTGATGCTTTTGATGCGGCTTCAAAACATCGTTATCGTCATTGATCGCCACGTGGCAGAGGCTTGTGGCAACATACAAAACCATCACAAAGAAACAATCCTTCCGGTATGAAGGTCCTATGGTTGGTCCAGATGCCCAGGCCGTCATGGCATTGTGGAAAGATCAACCTATAGCATACCCTCCAGAAAATTGGCGAGCACTACCAGAACCAGGCTTCATAGACTCCCAAGGAATGCGAAGGGAAAGTGTTGAGCCATGGTGTTATTCGGTGAGCATGCCCATGTTGCGCTACATCAACACGGCATTTCAATTATTCACTGACGAGAGATTGATTCACGGATGAATTTATTATATCTGTTAGTGCTAGTAAGGTTTTTGTGGTGTTGCCATATGCAGGCCGGTTATGTTGATGACGGATCTTGATGTTTTTAAATGGTGAATCATCAAGAATGATAGCAATTGCACCATTTGCGGACACTAATGTAATAAAACAGGGAACATTATGCAGGTTTGTGAAAATGTAAATAATGAAAGAGAATAAACAAATAACAAAGAGAGTTTGCGTTTCGAAAGGACCCCAAGATGCACGAATTATTTTGTGGCGCGATAGTTGAATATAGGTAGGCATGCTTAGAGTTTGGGTCATAGCAACGTTATGAAAGGTATAGTATCTGCAACTCAAATCCACTCGCTCAGGGCATCGCGATTAAATACGCCATGCGCACATTATCCGATCGTATCAATATGATTATGTCAATAGATATTTTTGCATGTGTATGTCTCGATATGTCGATACATAATCGCCCGCTGAGGAAAAACTTCAGCATTCAATGATGGCATCGCATTCAGCATTCAAGGAATGCGAAGTATTATGAACATAATAGAGCTTAGAATGTGCGTGCGTAGCTCTACGGTAACCACTCACATTTGAGAAAGCCTTAGCGGATTTATTGGGGTCAGCCAATAGCGATTATCTTAAACCGACGACTTCCCCCCCGCCCGCCAGCTCCAGCGACCTATACAGAATTGCTGAGAATAAGAAATGCCTATCTTTTGAGTGTTGACGGTCAGCCAGCTGATTTCTTAGCGGTGCAGCCTGATTTCTTAAGGTGACGTTCATTACTAGCATAGGGTTTCAATTGAAAGCAAAAATTTCGTTGTACAATTGTCATATGCCCGACGTACGTAGCGGCAGTATTTGTGATGGATTCCGAGACGCGTCAGCAGTTGAGAGAGTTAAACATAATGCCCTGCTCCTTACGATTTTGCCCTGTGATCGCGCGATAGCTTCCAGACATCGCCCGCTATTAAGCATATGCAATTCTAGAACTTAGAAATATGCAGTTATCAAATTTTATCGATGTCGCAAAAAATAAGCTCGATACATAGCCATGGTGTGTTCTAAGCATCTCGTTATATCGCAATATATGAATGGTTACGTGTTCGTCGGGAGGTGTTGGATCGATGTAGCGCGACGCGGACTCTTGCTTGTGCGGGTGCATATAATTGTGGAATGATTTGATCATAGTTCATCGTTCACCTTTATTTCCCTCCCGAATAATAATTCATTGATCGCCTTTTAATGCGATCACTATTCACTGGTGATCATCAGCCATCGGTCATCATCTTTCGCCATTCATGACCGCGTAGAACAATTCAACATGCTTAACCATGTGGCCGCGGGCCGTTTCCCGTTTAAACTTTCGTTTTATGTATTGACTTCCGTTATACACGGGGGTGCGGGACCGCCCTGTGAACAGGTATTATTTATTCCGCCTACAAAACCCTGTATAAATGTGCATGTGCGAGGACCCGAAGTGGCGACTACCATCCTTGGCGGGAGAGGGTAGTGCTTGACGATACTCGAGGAGCGGTTTAGTGCGTGTTTTAACCCGGTTCTTAACGACGGCGAGAGCATGCACGTCACTGACAAGGAATTGTTTTTTGCACTAAAGTAGGGAGAATTTTCAAGCCATCAACGCAAACCCTCAGGCACATCACTTTTTTATCGTCCGAAATTTCCATCTCCCCGTCTTCTATCTTCGGGAAATGTATTTACTCTCATAGCAGGGCAGTCTTCAAAAAGCCCGCGAGCAGTAGGGGGGCAGCAGGCGGGGCCACTATGTCGTCGTGCGCGACCAGGGGATGCAAAACGAGATTTTAAGAACCTTTTGAGATTAATAAAGTAGCCAGGGTTTGCTTGGCGTGTTAAGCTGGTCATGCTGGGAGGGATTGTGGTTTGCGTCGTGCACTACAGTACTTATTGGAGACATCGCAAAAGGCGGGGGCGGGGGGGTATAAATGAAGTTAGCGAGATGCGGCTTGAGCCACTTTATTGTACGCCGCAGAATTGAATGCATATATCAAGGTCTGGGTAACGCTAAGGGCATGTAACACCAAAGTTCAGAAAGTGCTTTTAATTGATAATAATTGGATTGCCCAAAGTAGTCTAAACACATTGCGGGCTTAAGAGATCGAATTGACCACCGTATCGAACAGTGATATGGCCGCGATACCACTCGTCAGTTACCACCCATACTTTTAAGTTAAAATCATACTTAAGCACATACTTAAATTGCTTATATCTCGCGATCTAGAGTATTGAACTTTTGTGTTAAATGCTTTTAGCGTTACCCAGACCTTGATATTGTGTTTAGTGAAATAGTGCAGAATATGGCCACTTCCACGACTCAAATATGCTAAGCGCTATAGTGGTAAAATTCCAGCTTTTACATATCGCACGGTTTTCGGCTGGGATCAGTGTGCACCTTTCATATTTGGTGTAAAAAACTACAAAAAACCGTGTAGCGGCCAAGGATGGCCCGGGAATCGTTACGCATTACAAACCCATACTCGCAGAAAAGTTGGAACATCACAAACACACACCATTATATTTTAAAACGCCCTAATTTGAGTTCTGTAACCTTAATGGGCATGAGGGCACATGAAATACCGTTGCTCTATAGTCCAAAATGCTGCCAGATAAAATTGATAGTGAACCGTAGGCATGCTTTAAATGTCCCGCTAAATTTTCGGATCGTTTCAGCATATATTTGACTCGTGGAAGTGGTCATATATTGTATATTTGTAAGCATCGGTTTTGGTACCGCGTATTTCAGTATTTGTATAGATTTCGGATACGGTCAGACGACCTATTATTGCATATTGCGCCATTATATAGTGAAATCGGGTGCGCCTCGTGTCACCATGATTTCACGCTGCGTATATTGCAATATACGCGTGCATCCATCTCAGTGACATACAATGTCGCGTCCATAAATCACCATTACATCCTTGTATGCCCTGCCCGCGCCGGGTAAAGCGGCTCGTATGAGTATGCCTTATAAGGCACAACCATGTACGTCGCGGTCGTCCTTGTTTACTATCGGATATCTCTGTTGCTTGGTGCATGCCAGTCACTTCGTAGTAAATCAGAGTGCGATTAAAGGTTTTTAACGAACGGTTCAGATGAATTTCTCCCGACTAATGTATCTCGTATTACACGATCCAACACAGTTGTGAGTGGTATAGCGCCAGATCATCTATGGCGCTGAACCTTCCCAGCATCTTATTGTGACAAGCAACCACCGCTCGAGGAAAAAACCATTATTTTAGAGAAGCCCAATGTGAGGGGGTCACGTAATTAACATACTTCGTATGATATTTTCCTTTGCAAAGCTGACGACCGTCATATATATATATATATATATCTTATATATATCTTGATATAATTATCCGTAATTTTACATTTCAGTGCCGCGTCTACTGCAGCCAGGCGGTGGACATTTCTTGCTCGCGAACTGCAAGCGCCTTGTCTTCTTCGATGACTTTCCCATAAGTGTCGCGGAATTTTCGCGACATCGACTGGTAGTCGCAATGTGCAAATCTTTCGTCCGACCAAATTGCCGACCCCACCCTTCGCAGCGCGCTCGTAACGCGTCACAACATCCGAATTCAGGGTGTATCGTATAAAAATAAGGTTTCATTAAAACATCCTGAAAAATCTAATCCACACACACTCACATTTGGATTGTCTCTATGGATCACGTCGACCAGCATTATTACTATGCCGAAGTGTTGCTGCGTTGCCGAACTATCCCCGAAAGGCCAAATGTGTGCTCCAAGAGCTAGGTCAATTTTGCACCAACAGAGTAACGAACGTTTATATTATAAGACTTATATTCTTAAAGAACTCATTATTATAGGCCTTGTGGTACTGTACCCGCAGCGTCAATATGAAGATATCTGCGCTTTCGATGTGAAGTTGTGATCCCGCGTCACATGTGCACGATCGTAACCGTCGCTGTCAGCATCTTTGCGGATACCTTTAATCTCATGATTTTACACTCAATGAGCGCAGCCAACGAAACGCAAACATATTGAAAACGATTGAGGTGGAAATTGGATGCTGCTCCGCAGTTCTATTCTAAAAAACAACCCGATGCAGATGAGTTCGTAGAATATATATAACAAAAAAAATCAGAATGAATTTTATGCTAGACGAAGAATTGAGGCGAAGTTAACCCCCTTCCATCCTACCCTCTCCCCACCCCCATCCTACCCTCCCCCCACCCCATCCTACCCTCTCCCCCCCCCCCCCCATCCTACCCTCTCCCCCACCCCCTTCTCCCCCACAACCCTGCCCCATTCCCCGAATCTTTCTCCTTAAATCACCATGTTACCCCCTCCCCGCCCCCTGCCCTGCCCTCTTTGCCTACCTAGCTTCTTTTATCGCGATAAAACATTTGAAAATCTCAAAATAATTTGGGATATAAAGTGATTTTTTTTCTGAGGGGGAGGGGGGGGGGTTCGCGAAATTAAAATCTAAGAACAAAATTTTAGGGAGCTCGCAAAATTTATTATTTCTATTCTAAAATAACCGCAGTACTACTCATATTGTAAAATTAGCCCATTTATATTCTAAACTAATTATGCACCCAACGTCGCAACCTGTAGGATCGTTTGGCACCATACACCCGGCTGAATGACGTTGTTCAAGCTGCTCTAGGATTCACAGTTATACACTGCCCCCCTAGCTGCAAGCTTTACCACCCCGCACAGCTGCAGGCTTTAACGGCTGAACTCGCATGTTGGGAATTTCCCAACCCATCCACCCTCAGCAACGTTCATCCCCCCTAGTAGTCCTTTTGCAAACTCGTCAAACTTGTCTTTGGTGAACTGTATGCTCATTTTGTGCAACATTTCCCTCAATTAGATGTGTGCAGGCTTGATCTCGCATCCAGTCTTACTATACCCATCAAAGTGCAATCGATTAGATACAGTACCAGTCGCGTCACGCTCCTCATGACATGGGCTCATATCGCTTGTGTTCAATGTCAAGACTCAATCTTCATCTTTACGAGGTGACCATTGCATATTACGAGATTGCATAATATGTATGGAAAGTAATATATACAGGTTGCTGTACAATAGAGCAACCTGTATGTACAAATATGTAGGCTAAACTATTAGGAATGCTCAATCGAGAATATCAAACAGAAACCATGTGCATCATGCCTGGATGGAACTATTGAGACTTACTTTGACTCATTTGGAGTAATGGAAAAACCGCAGAGACTTTTTTATTTACCCTTCGCCAAATGCTCCTCGAATCCATTTTTTGGGCAAGGATGGGTAGCACATGTTCCTTGATCTGCTCATCTAGCTCGTCCAGGTGGGACAAATCTTTGTGAAGAGGCGGTAATGGCTCGCGCAGCAATTTGTTGAGCTCTGTGATAAGCCTCACCCAAGTGAAGATGATCTGTGACAGCAACCTCAACATCCCTCACTCAAGATATACACCAATCAAACAATAGGCAAATTGCCATATGCAATACCCGCAAAGATCAGGTCATAGACAGCAAACAACTGCAGTGTCTAAACATGCCGTCATGATATCAGCTTGGTATGCATTGCCAAAAAAAAGACCCCGTTGCAGTCATTAAAGACACCAGGGTGGCACGTGTATGCACACACACACCGGTTGTGGCACTCATGTGAAGGATATTCCAGGCGCTCCGTCGCTAAATACATGCACGGCACCGGGTGTCAAAATATTTCAAGCCGAGAAGGTTCATCGACATGAAAACTGGCGAGAGAGGCCCTTAACAACACCGAAATGCTGGGATCATGTGCAGCTGATCTGAGACGTAGGACAGCCTAAGAGTTGCAGCAGGCGCACCAGCATCGACGAAGTCCACAGTCGCCTTTTTGGCCATAGGTCTGAACGGTTGATGATGGACGCGGCTTTCACGCAATACCGTACCTGCTATGCCCCCGTTTTCAGTCCTCTTGACGATAACCATGCCTCCCTCCACAGCCCCAGTGTGTAATCGCATTATCATGCCCCACTAAACACGGCACTCATGTGCGACTCAAGTCTGGCCATTTCTCCCCTTCATTAAAGTTCAAAATTCATTCAAAACTGAGCAGAGCATTTCGGCTATGAGCCCTGACCACCCGAGCATGGGCAAAGCACAAGTCGAACTTTCGGCATGCTCCGTACCCGAGGATGCAGTCTCAATCTTGGAATGATTGAAAACTGTACCTATAAATGTATGCCGCGCAGCTCGAGCTGGAGAATTTTCCACGCTATGAATTTTCCACGAGATGGCGAGCAGGGTGAAAGAGAAGTGGGCATCGAAATGGCGTTTTTAAAATATTTTAGAGTCGGTGGCGGTGGCAGGTGACGGCACGGTGGCAAGGAATCACCTGTTGCAAGCGGTGCGACATGTTGGCGCCCTGGTCAATTCCGTAGGCATTCTCCGTTAAGCGCATGAGTCGAGTGGTTGAAGCGCTGGGGCCCACAAGCTCCACCCCACTCTCACACGCCGGCTTCTCCATCATCACAAAAATGATTTCCACCAACCAATGGAATTCTCTGCGGCAAAGGCAGAAATGGTACTGCACTTGCGTCGGTCTTCAATGCCCAAATGAACCATTATGGTTAAATTGGAGCCTGCGGAATTTTAGAGGTTTCTGTGCCGGTAGATCGATCAGGGTTTCCTGAGCCGTTAGATCAAATCAGCAGCTGAATTAGATCTGAAGCCAAAAGTATTTAGGAGTTCCGACAACGGGAATTCGCAGCTCTGTTCTTTTGCCTTCGCAAAAGAATTTCACAAGAATTCTTCGCGGGAAATTCTTAGTGCGGCACACTGCAAATTTATCCCACATTCTAACGTTAGTGTGGAAAGTCTAAAATTCTTGATGACTTACGACAATGTCCGATCAAGAAAGTGAGCAAGTCGCGTCGGAGCACAACTCTGACGCGTCTGAACAACCGGCGCCGAAGACCGGGACGGAATCCTTGTTGGAGCAACAGGGCGCCATGATGACGCTCATGATGGAGCAGATGAAGACTCTCGCAGCGAGCGTTGAAGTCGCGGAGGAGGCGGCCGCGAAAGCCGCTTCCCAGGCTGGTGGTTCCGCTCAGAGCGGAGACGCGGAGTTGGAGGAATTGAAAAAAACTCCTGTACGTTCCACATGTTGAAGGGAATCCGTTCCCTACGCGACCTGCTACTCTGGAGACCGGCATGCCGCAAATGTACGATCTTTACAACGACAAAACCTACGACGCCCTCTTCAAACGCACTAATTCTTCAATGTGTTACCAGCAGTTGGTGCTTGCCCCTGCGCTTTCGTGCATGCACAACGCGATCGCGTTTTCCGAGGTGGCCTTGGAGTGGTGTCAGGACGAGAAGGACGCCGCAACGCTGCAGGATTTGGGTCCGTGGATTTACACAGCCAAAACACGTTTAAGGGCGCTTTTTGCCCTTCTCAGCAATCGGTACACCATGTTGCAGCTCAGAGCGAGCATGGAATCGGGCGCAACTTCTCACGGCGGAGCTGAGGCGCTGCGGGCGAAGCTGGCATTCATCGAGGAGAAGGTGTACGCAGGAAGCGACGGGCTGGTGAGCGACTCGGTGCTCACCAAGTGGTTGAAGGAATTCGACACCACGAAGGCGAAGGCTGTGATGCAGACCCATGCCAAGGCCAGCGCCAAAGTTTCGACTTTTCGTGACTGTCAAGGAGTCAAAGGCAAAGGCGCAGCGAGCGGTGGAGCTGGCAAAGGTGAAGGCGGCCGCGGCAGCGGCAAGGGTGGCAAAGGTGCCGGGCTTGGGCGAGGCGCCCAAGCCCTGCACCTAACCTTCCGATCAGGGAGATGTTGGACGCCTTTCGCCCCTCCGGGCGTCCAACGGAAAGAGCCCACCCTGCAGGAAAGCGGCTGGCGCGAACTCAGAGGTGATGCAGTGGATCAGCAAAGGGCAAGGATGCGCTGGGTCGACAAGGCGCCTCTGCCTTTCGATCACGGAGTGTCGTTGGGCGACGCCACCCTTTCCGCAGCTGGAGTGGATGGTCGCAGAGACCGAGCGGTGTCTCAAAACGGGCGCATGGGTACGAGCGAGGAGGCGAAGACACGTATCCCGAGTGTTCCTGGTGCCGAAGCCGGGGACGAACAAGTGGCGTCTCGTGATGGACTTCCGCGGGTTGAACGCGCATTGCGTCAAGTCCCGCTGCAAGATGGAGACACTGAAGAAGCTGCGATGGCTCGCCAAGCCGAACGACTGGGGTATCAGCTTCGACCTCCAGGATGGCTACCACGTCGTGGGGATCGACCCCGCCTACCAAACGTACATGCAGTTTGATGTGCGGGGGGAGTTATTCCAGTGCGGCGCTCGTCCATTCGGCTGGAACGATTCGCCTCGCATCTTCGACAAGGTCATGAAGGTGCTCGCGGAGTGCCTGCGTTCTCCGTGATCTCCAGCGGATCGGCGAAAAGTGCGGAAGCTGCAAAGTGGAAGCAAGGTGCGACGGCGATGGGCAGTTCGCAGGCGAGCTGGAGGATGCGGACGCGAGGAGCATCAGCAGGGGGCGCGGGTGCTCCCTTACATGGACGACTTCCTGCTGCTGCTAAGCAGCAGGATCGAGGCGCTCAGGGCGCGCGAGTTGACATCTCGGGTCTTGGTGAGACTCGGGTTGGGGCGCAACGAGAAGAAGGGGCAATGGGAGCCGACGCAGCTGGTGGAGCACCTCGGGCTGGAGGTGGACCTCAAGGCGGGACAGTTCTGCGTGACACCGGCAAGGCTGCAGAAGATTCACCTGCAGGCCAAGGCGCTTCTCAGCGAGGCGTCGAGGCAGCGAAGGTGGCTCCCAGCCCGCAAGCTCGCAGGGTTCGCGGGGCTCTGCCAGTCGGTGTACCTGGCAGTCTCTCCGACGAGATTGTATCTCAGGGAGCTGCACTTCGTGATCTCCACGAAGCGGGGAAGGGGCGCGAAGGTGAAGCTCACACGGCAGGCGTGGAGCGACATCGAGTGGTGGCTCAGGCTGCTGGCTCAGAGCCGGTGGAACGGTCGCAAGATCTGGCGCAGCCCCACGAGAGCGAAGGTGCACACCGACGCGTCTCTGTTCGCATGGGGCGGGGTGCTGAACCTCAAGCACGCGGCAAGAGGATTCTGGTCCGACGAGCTACGGCATCTGCACATCACGCACCTGGAGTTGGAGGCCGTGTACAAGACAGTGCAATCCTTCCTGAGAGAGCTCACCGGCAAGGTGGTGCGCCTCTACTGCGACAACCAGGCGGTGGTGGCCATGCTCTCTCACTTCACGTCGCGCAACCCGGAGCTGATGCGGCGGATGCGGCGCTGGTGGATCCTGCTGGACTTAAACGACATCGAGCTCCAGGCGAGGTACACCAGAAGCAAGGCAAACGAGTGGGCCGACCGCTTGTCTCGGGACAAGGACCTGGACGACTGGCGGCTGAACCGCAGGTGGTTTCAGTGGGCAGAGCGGGAGTGGCGCCGGCACACAGTGGACCGCTTTGCCTCGGAGCTCTCCGCCCAGCTGCCGCGCTACTACGCACAGTGGCACGACCCGGGTTGCGAGGGCGTGGACTCTTTGGCCTTTTCCTGGCTAGGAGAGGTCAATTGGGTCAACCCCCCGTGGTCACTCCTCGACGAGGTGGCGCACAAGCTGCGGGAGGAAGGGTGTGCCGCTACGGTAGTGGTGCCCTACTGGCCAGGGCAGATGTGGTTTCAGCAGCTGGAGGCCATGGCCGACGAGGTGGTGATCCTGCCCAGGAGCAGAGACCTGTTTACTCCCAGCAGGCTGGGAGGGTCCAAGCTGCTCGGGGCCTCAAGCTGGGATGGCGTCATGTTCCGCATCTCCGTCCGTGCGGCCAAGCCACCGTCCGAGCGGGCGGCCAGGCACGCTCCGCAGACGGAGCTGGCTGCTGGCTGCAGGGTGAAGGTGTACTGGTCAGAGGATGATGCCTGGTACACCGGCACCCTGGGTGACACAGGGCCTGACGGCCTGACCCATATTGCCTACGAGGATGGTGATGAGGAGGACTTGGACACAAGCAAGAAGAAGTATGAGGTGCTCCCGGCAGCTGTGCGGGAGGTGGGCGCCTGGGATGCAGCGCTTCAGGATCGCTGGAGGGGGGAGCTGGGAGACAGCTCCCTCACAAAGCTGGCGGTGCAGATGTATGGGGGGGGCATTGGGCGACAAGACGGTGGGCAACTACCGGCCGAAGGTTCGGGCCTTCATGGCGTCCTGTGAGGCGGAGGGCAGGGAGTGGCTTCTGGGAACGGGGGCCACAGTGAGGCTGTACATTGCCCACATGCTGGACAAGGGCACGGTGCAGGCATCCAACATGCAGCCTTACCTGTCCGCCATCAACAATTACCACGAGGACATGGGATTCCCCGGGCCTGCGAAGGGCCGGGCAGTCTCCAGGGCGGTGAAGAGCATGTCCCGCCTCCAGGTGCAGGCGGCTGATGCCGCAGGTGAGGAGCAGACGGTGCGGACCTGGCTGCCTGCCAGGCATGTCTCGGCGGTGCATGAGCACGGGCTGGGGCTGGAGCCGGTGGGCCGGGAAGCTACGGAGCTGCTCAGGGCGTGCACCTACGTGGTGTTTGCCTTTGTCACCTTCGGCCGGCCGGAGACAGGCGTGTCCACGAGGGATACGGGAACAGCAACTTGTTTGTCCGTTTGTTCCTCGCATTGCAAGAATGCATGGGCTATTGTCGAAGGGTCAACGGGACAGCTTTCACAATTCCGGCTGCCACAGATGATGCAGCGGACGATCTTCACAACCTTTGCCCTTCTATTTGGGCTTGTGAAGATTGTCCGCCGCGTCTCCGGTGGCTGCGGCGTGAATCGCAGCCAATGTCCCACTGACACAAACCCCATCAAATCTGCAGGTGCGACAAAGAGGCCATTCCGTGCGCATTGCGGGGTGCCTTATCCCTTGTGCAAGGGTTGTGCGGGTACTGCGATTGACACCGTGAATGCATATAGACTCACATGAATGATTTTGTATGCCTCGTGTTTGGCACGTTGCGGCAAGCCAGGGATGAATGATTTCCAGAATTGGGAGATCGCGTAAAGCTGGGGCCACCACACCACCCGACCATGCGGACCAAGACATCTGTCACTGTGAATTATTCCGATTTTCGTTCTTCACTGCAGCGCAGCTTTACATGATTTGCCGACTGTTTAACAGCATGCAGCGTCCCGACGCGCGTCACGCATCCAGACCTTCCCTCGGCGCAGGGCTGGCATCTGCACCTGCCCGTTCCGACCAGGAAGGTGGCAACCTCCTTCCAGATGGCCGCCAGGTCTTCATCAGCAACCTCTTGTTCGCTTTTATGATTGCTCAAAAGCGCTGTGGCGGAATCCACCTGATGCAGCCCCCAACCCAGCACACAGCACTGATCAAAGCGGAATCCACCCAATGCAGCCCCCAGCCCAGCACACAGCACTGATCAAAGCGGAATCCACCCGATGCAGCCCCCAACCCAGCACACAGCACTGATCAAAGCGGAATCCACCTGATGCAGCCCCCAACCCAGCACACAGCACTGATCAAAGCGGAATCCCCCGATGCAGCCCCCCACCCAGCACAGCACTGATCAAAGCGGAATCCACCTGATGCAGCCCCCAACCCAGCACACAGCACTGATCAAAGCGGAATCCACCCGATGCAGCCCCCAACCCAGCACACAGCACTGATCAAAGCGGATTCCGGATTACACGGCCTCAAGGCACTCCTCAATTGAGGTCACAGCCGAATACTTGTATTCGGCTTCTGAGCATTTAAAACTCAATGGCAGCTCCCGATGTCCTCATTGTGCTGGTGCTCTTCACACCGCGCTGGGGATTGCGCCGGACTATGCCAGATCCCCGAGCAGCATCCTCCGGGCCGAGGCACCCCCCGCGGAGGAAACACGGGGTCTCTTGGTGGCTCTGTGCAGAGCGGGCATCGTACCACGTCTCCTGTGCACACCATGACCAGCGTCGCTACTATGTGCACCACCTGCATCCAAAACACCTCCCATCACAGCTCTCCACCCTTGCGCTACAAGTCGTTACCGACACCTTCTCCGAGTCCCCTTCCCAGCAGCTGCCAACATTCCCGAATTATACTCCCAAATCCTCGAGGAGCTCGGCGACTCCAGGAATATCCGGCGTATGCGACAAGGAATCCACGTCACAGGCAACGAGCGCGAGAGATCAGGTTACTGCCACGCTGTGGTCAGAGCACATTGCCAAGAAGGGCGCTCAAACGGCTGCGCCCTGGCGCTCAAACAGCCTGGCGCTCCGGGAGCAGCCGCGCACGATGAGCGAGCAAAGGGCCACATGCACAAATTTGCTTCACACGCCCCACCTTGCCCAAATCACCGTCGGTTTGGGCCCACAAGACCAAGTTTCTTCAACCAGATGCTCTCGCAGCAGTGCGCCGGCAGGGCAGTCGCAGAGGGCCTCAGGTGGCCCAGTGAGGCTCAGGGAGCAGAGGGGCAGTCCTGCGCGTGAGCTTGGTGGTGTCGATATGGCTCGCGCAGCACGGGGGGCAGGGATGACCCGGCTTCAGGCACAAGGCGGCAGTGCGCTGGCGTTGCGGATGCAGATGGGCTCGGATGGCTCAGCGAGGCTTACGAGGTCCCTTTCTTCACGAGTGAGCTCCGGAGATTCCGGATAAGTGTCCCGAAGTGTGTGCTGAATCCTTTGATCCCCGGCGTGGGTACATAGTGCAGCCGGTCTTCTGCGGCTATGGGGTGCCAAAGGAGTCGGTACAAGGATAAGCACACACACACATTCTCGCTTTGACTATCTTTCTCCCTCCCTCCCTCTCTCTCTCTCACACATGCTCTCTTTCACTATCTCTGCTGCAAGCCTGCTGAAGTACATGACGGGAGGGCACGCGCGGCTCCCCCAAGCTGGCTGCTGAGCGTCGAGCCCGGCCAGCCTTCACACTGTCCCGCCGGGTGGTGCATAAACCATGCACAGGGAGTCAAAAGAGCAAATGGGCGGACCGATGATGTGGGTGTCTGGATCTGCTTCATCTCCTCAATCATGCTCTCGCTCATATAATGTGACACTTGACTCAAGTGTTTCCTGGCAGAACAAAGTTCCGCAATTCAAAGCCAGCCTCTGAAACACCGCTCAGTCAAGCCTAACCTTCTCATCCTGGACCGCCGTCACCGACAGCGATCGGACGAATGCCTTCCAGAGGTAGGGGGAGGGTGGCAAGGGGGGCTGCTGCGATCACCTGAGCCGCAGGTAATGGACAACTTTCCTGCAAGCCCGCTGCCACCTGGCGGGGGCACACAGCCACCTCGTCAAGGCTTGCCCATGGAACGGGCTGACAGAGAGAGAGAGAGAGACTAAGGGCAAAATGCACGCGGCACAGCAACAGGATCGGATGAAACCTTCTTGAAAGCATGGCCCTCATTACTGCAACGAGTAGATCAGAATTGTCGTCGTGAGCATGATGTGAGCTATCATCGTCACCCTCAAACAGTTTGATCGTACGGTGCAAAAGGGCGGCAGGCGGCAGAAGGCGGCACATCGCGCACCTGAACGAGCTGCAGCATTTAGCTATTGTTACGACCAACTCCTTCTTGAGGTGCATCCTTTGCGCAAGACGGAGCTGCTGCACCTTTACGAACACGCTCTCGCTGCAGTGTTGAGCCACTACGTCTTGCATGTCGTCCCCGAGCGCCTGCCATTGCGGAGAGACCCGCCTCCCAATTCTCTCAGGTACTTCAGCTCCGTGGCGTTCTTGCCACAGCGTTTACATGCGGGTCCGCATTCCTCCCTGCCGGCCACCGTGTTGAAGGTGGGGAGCCATCTCGACGCCTCGACCAATGAACCTCTGGCTCGCAGCATTCGCGGAAGCAGTCTCATGACTTGAATTCCTCTCGACCCGGAGCTCCTGGGCCAAGCTGTCGGCAGGCTGCGCGACCAGGTTGCGACCACGGAAGCTTGACGCCGCAGCCTCGAGAACAGCACGAGACGGCCATTGTTTGCCCAAACAATCAGCGGCGCAGCACGCGGTGCACCTGGAAGGTGGACCAGTATAAATTGCAGGGATGGTATGCGAGGGCAGGTCACCTCCATGACGCGCTCGAAGGCCTCGGGCTTGAGCACATCCAGCATCCAGTTGTTTCTGAAATGCAGGTCCTTTGGATAAATCATCACGTCACTGAAGATCGAGGAGACTACAGAAACGCCCCAACCCCCCCGCTTCGCGACCCCCTCAGTCCCCTCAAGATCCGCGATGATCGCAAGCGGTGCCCACACTGCCCGACATCGCATCTGTACTGCTCGAGCACAAATTGCGCTGTCACAAAGATTAAATGGCTCAGAACTCGGTTACACAGCTGTGACATCTCTGTGGCACCTTCGTCGCATCGCGAGCGAAGGCGCGCGGCCGGCATGCGCTCAGAGCAGCGGTGGACAGCGTTGCAAGGCCGAGGTGACACGCACCCAAGGTGGATGCGCTCACGCCAAGGTGACGCGCTTCGCATGCCTCAGAGAGAGGTGGGGCGGTCAAATCTAAATCCAAAGCAAATCCGGAGCCATTGATCTGGACGCTGCCCAAGCCAGGACTGCGAGTCGTGCCTGCTTCCGCTGCCTTGCTTGCGCAGGCGTCCCACCAATCACGGCACACGCCACCTTCGCCCCACCAATCACGGCGCACGCCACCTTCGCCCCACCAATCAAGGCGCACGCCACCTTCGCTCCACCAATCGGCGCACGCCACCTTCGCCCCACCAATCAAGGCGCACGCCACCTTCGCTCCACCAATCAAGGCGCACGACACCTTCGCCGCAACTAATGGACCGCGTCGGATCGCGCCTTGTGCCTCCCGTGGAAATTCAAAGACGCCGCGGCGGAAGTGGCGCATGCCCTGAGTCGGCAAGGGCGCGCAGCCCAGGCAGTGCCAGCGCTGTTCTGGGGTTCCTCCAGGGGTGCAAGGGCGGGTGGTGGAGGGGCAGGCGCAAACCCGCCGTTCCTTCGTGCACCTTCGAGAAGGGGAGCGAATGCAAGCCCCAGTACTCCACGCTCTGCAGCAACCCCACCACCCCCATCCCCATCCCGAACACACCCTCCGGGCTTCAGTGTGCCCAACTCGCGGGGCAGGGTGCTTGGGAGGGCGCAGGGGTGCCCCGCAACGCACCGAGCATTGCATCAATCGGAGAGCTCCAAGTCGTCCATCGCTGTATCTTTGAAGAAAAAAAGGAAAACCAACATAAAAAATCTAACTCTACCTTTCCCGAAGGAAACATAAATGTGAACATTGCAGGGTTACACATGCCCATGCTTTGGCATCCCCGGCAACGGAGGACTGGTCCGCCATCCCTGTGATATGGAGCCCCACCAAACCAGAATGGATCCTAGATGCCTGACGCGCGGATGATGCGATGCCCCCAGTAGAGCCAGCAAACCCCAGTGGGAGCAGGCACCCTGCACCCCTCGCCACACTTGGAGCTGTGCAGGCGTGGCACGCCACCGAGTCTCTCCATTTCACATGCCGCCGGGACGGAGAGGGAGCGCAACGCTCCGCGCAGCGCGGAGAGCCAGCTCAGTCCTTGCTTGCCGGGGTGCGCCGGGTGGGGCGACGCGCACCTCGTAGATGAGGCCGCACTCGTCGATGGTAATCTGACGGTGGATCTCGTCAAAGATGATGAAGCTCATGATCTCGTCATAGTTGGTCGCCGAAGCATCACAGTCATCGCCCCGCCGCAGCTCTTCCGGGCGCTTCGACTGCTCGAATTTGGGCTGTTTCCCCGTGAGAACCCTTTGGATGTACTGCCGGCACTGGTTCACCTTGTACTTGTACCCATCCTCGAGGCCCTCCAGGAACAGGGCGCACTGCGAGCACGCTACCAGTAGTCAGCCCCTGCCTCTCGTCGCATGCGCCGCCGCCGATGGGTCCTCCGGACCTTATCAAACAACGCTCGCAAACCGGCAGCTCCGTTTTTGGCTGGTGGGATGCGGCTGGACTGAAAGTGCGTAACCAATGAGCGACCATACTTGACACTCTCGTACGGCAGTGCCCATAGTCAAAGAGGTGTGGGATGTGTTGCAGGGCTTGTCATCATGCGGCAGGAGTTGTCATCACAAGTTGATCACACTCCAATGTGATGCGACTTCACAGGGAGGCCGTGCATGGTCTGGAGCGCAAGGGGGACAGGAGCCCCACACGGGGGTGGAGGGCGCACAACTACCAAAAGTACCTGTGATTCGGAGCGCGGCTTGAGTATCACCGCCAGCTGCAAAGGCAACATGCCCGAACAAATTTTGGCGCGGGACTGCTGCTCCATGTCATTCAACACCCCTGCACATGCGCCCCCCGGCCAGCCCGACAGAGCAGGCCCCATCTTCACCTCTAGTTGTACCCTTATCTTCTGATCCATAGTACATGTCACGTACGGGTGGTCACAGAGAGGTATCCGCCCTCTCGGCAAACGCGCAGAGAGTTCTGCAACCTCTCGAATGACGCTCCGGAGCGTGACTCACCGTATACGGTCTTTAGAGGGAGCATCCGCATAATGGCCCGTGCAGCTGCAGGTTGCATTTCGGTGATGACATCCGCACGGTCTTCATCCGTCATCTTGAACAACGCCTCGGCCGCGTGGAATGTCGTCACTTTGGTAAGCACATTCGCCATCGTCACCTAAGAGAAGGTGGCTGTCAGCATCGCAAACGAAGCGCTCGGCAAAGGTGCGGCGCGTTTCATCAAGCCGGCTTGCCTCACTGATAATGCGACTTCGGACCGAACTGGAGAAGGGGCGTTCCCCCTCGCGCGTCATGTGTTCCGACCGCGTTCCACCACGTTGGCACTCTCCGCAGATCGCCAGGATCGCATCTCCGGGGTAACCTAAACCCTAAGCCCTAAAACCCCCATTGCCGGTGAAAGCTGACACGCTAAGCTATCAGGGTATGCAACGCAACCCCGTTTAGTTGACTGCCGAGAAAGATTCTGGATTGCGGAACGCTGATACATCTCACAGTGCCCTGGCTCTGAGGGGATCTTAAAACTCCCTCACACGCGAGCCTCCTCATCATCCCTAGGGTGATAGTCGGCGACCATATGGAATCTGCAAGAGCAGCTTGTTGGCATCGCTATCACACCAGCGCCCGCCGTCAAGGTGAGGAGTGGGCAACACCTCGCTCGCCTCAGTGAACGCGTGGGACTGGATGAAGTCGAGACCCGCCTGCATCAAGTTCACTGCACTCACCGCTCCCAGTCTGCCCAGCCCACAGCCCCCCCCGTCCCACCACCACGCCCGTCGTCACCGACGTGCCTCCACTCTTGAGGGTGTTACGGTCTGTCCCACTTCAGCATGTGGACAGCGCGACGCAAGCCGCCACGAGGCGGTTCCAAGGCACCCTCACCCTCCTCAAGCCCCGTGCCCGACCTAGCCGCGTGCCGCCCCCTTTGGGGAGAGCACCTGCCCCCTCTGTTCTGCAGCGGTGGGGACAGGGGGGGAAGTGGAAGGTAGTGCTCCACCTGGACACAAGCCCACCCGGAATCGTCTCGGAGAGCTGTCCAACTGCAGGCTGTTGACGGCAATGTTGGAACAGCGGTAGTTGCTGGATAAGCCGATAGGGCACTTTGGTGAAGTAGGTCTGCGTCCTGTACTCGCGTATGTGAGCTGTGGTCACCGGCACGGGGCTGTCATGCACGGAAGAGAGGATGCGGTGGAGGCCCTGCGGGGAGAGCGCCCGGAGGCCTCTGACTTGCATCGCAGGCTGAAGCTCCCGCAGCAGCTGCTGCGCGCCACCCATATGCTGCGGCGTCTCCCCACCACCAGTCAACTCCCCTTCAACGCCCGCTCCCTCGAGCCCGCCACTTGCCCGGGTCTTAGTGTGTGTTGAGGCTGGAACATATGCCCACCGCCAAGCGATGCAGCATAATGACAGGCCGAGCCAATATGACAGTAGACTTGGATGGGGTGCTGCTGCGGGGGGGCGGGAGCTTAGATAGACATCGTTGCGGCAGGCCTTGCGAAGGCTCTTACCCTATGTGGACCCCGCTGTCTCTCTAACGCCGCGCGCGTGTCAACAGCTCAGAGCACTCTACGCGTGCGCGGCAATACTCCGAGGCAGCTTGTATAGGGGATGGGATGCCAAGAGCAGGGGCTGCGCGATGACGTTCCTGCTGGAAAAGAACGACTGTGCCGGAACACGGGTCTCCCGGTGGGGGCAAGAGCCCCCCCACATGAGTGCTAGGGAGGGGAGGAGCGCGAGGTGTTCTCCGGGCCGCCGGCAGTGGTGTGGAGGGAGGCGAGGAGAGGCGATTGACGGCGTACCATCAGGCAATACTCCAGTACGGCGGCCACTGGCGCCGCCGCGTCAAGCTTCTCGAGGGCACGAGCCAGCAGCACCGGCTCTTGCCCATCCGCGAGCTTCGGCCCTCCCATAGCCTCCCACTCCTGCAGCCTCTGCGCCGGCTCCGTGTCGGAGGCACTTAGCTGCTCAATCTTGAGCTTGTTGCCGTACACCCGGAGCTGCGTGGCCCGGTCCGCATCCATGCGGTGCACCAGAGGTGCCACGTCCACCTCCGGAATCAAGCTGAAAACCGCGTGCGCCTGCTCCAGGGAGAGTGCCGTCAGGAGCTTGGTTGCGGTCACCGGGTTCATACGCGCCATCATCTCCGCGGCAAGGCTGCAGCCGTCCCACACCGTTCAACCCTCCTCAGGCATCAAATCACATCCTGCACAGGTATCTCCAGCCCCTCAGTATCTGCACGTGCGCCTTCTACTATCTGTAACCTAAACCCTAAGCCCCTTACGCCCTCCAGCCTTTCGCATTGCTGTCACACGCCCTGATGGCCATGACACGGCTGGCTGTGCAAGGCATCCACGTCTGGGAGATCGTGGGAGTGCACGCCCGGCGCCCCTCGCGCGACCCGCAGCAGCAGGGAGGGCAAGAGTGGGAGCGGGCGGAGACTTACGTGGGAGGGAGGGCAGAGAAGACGCCGGCCAGCTTGCTTATCTGCCCGCTAGGCTCGATCCCCTCCATGCTGGGCATCATCTTCCGCATCAAGGGCGCGGGGAGCAGCGAGAGGCAGTGCCACACGCACGCGGGCGGCATGCGGTGCAAATAGGAAACAAGGCGGCTGCTCTCCGAATTCATTAGGAACTCCGCCACCCACTCCAGCCAGTAGTTCTGCCTCTCTGTTGAATCCCCTCCCTCCCCCATCATCCACCACCGACGCGCCCCCAAAAGAACACGCACCCGAAAATGGTTCAAACCGAACATGCACGTCCCTCTCATCCACCTGCAGCATTCAACCCCTTCGATGCTCTCACCGTATACCGGGCAGAGCTTGCTGGCGTGCCACTGCTTGCCACGCCATTGCATCCATTCTTCACATCCACAGCATCATGATCAGCGAAGTCGGGCTTGTGTAGACGGGGCAAGTGGGGATCGTGATGTGGCAGCTGGGGGAGAGTGGCGAGCAGGCAGCGGGGGCGGGGGAAGAGGGAGGGTGAGGCAGGAAGTGCTGCTACTTGCCACCGGATCTTCGTACAAACGAACATCTGAAATTATCCCCCACGATTTCGCAACGAGCCAGATCGGATAAAAATATCAGGGTTTTCGATGCACTGTGTATGCGCTGTAAAATTCGCTACCTCACTTTTTCGAAGCACAGTAAGTTCGTATGGGTTAGTACACTGCTAAAGCAGTTTACTGAAACTTCAGCTTGTTTCTATGGCTGTTCTGCAACCTGATTACGTGAAGGTCCTTGAAAACGATAGTTATACCGTGACCTGACACCTTGGAGCGCTCAATCGAGCATGCGCTATACCCCCCTATTGCGGGGGTATAGCGGATGTGCGCAAGGGATGCGCAAGAGCCTCGGCATCATTATTGTGTCCCCCTTTGTACTTAATCGAGCGCCAATCAAAAGATAGAAGCAGTGATCCATCCGCAATCCCGTTTACTTGTAAAGTCGGAACATTTCGCAAAGCAGCAAGCTCGCGGGCATCTTTAAATGTCGAGATCTGCTCACTCGATCCCAAGATTGTTGGTACCCCCGTGACACTAACAGTCTTGGGAATAACATAAGAACCATGTGCGTGCTGAATATAACGCAGATGGTTCATATGCATCAAGTCAAACCAGGACTGCCGGTCCTTTTCGCTTAGCGACGGAAAACCTAAATGAAAGCTGCGAGAGACGGAATTAACTCTCAGCTTGCTAAATGATTATGATTGACCGCTCTGAATCGCTGAAATCGCCATTCTGTCATTTTCGGGGATTCTGAGCCGTCATCGCGATTTCATGGGCCATCGCGAAGCTTAAGTATCTAATCTGGATCCGACTTTCAGATTCCCGTTTGTACCTAAGACAAGGCTGATGCTCTTCACCAGCTTCTCATAAAACGAGCCTTTGCCAATGTTGAAGCACCCGACCACCATGGCGGCCTTGCGCGGCTGCATCATCCAGATGGCGTCCAGCTGCATCTGCGGCAGGAGGTTGGCCAGAATGGCCCCGAGCTGCAGGGGTGCTAAGCGGTGGACCACCCGCAGGTAGGCCTCGCTGCTCAGCTGCACAAACTGGTGCGCTGTGGTCTTCGCGTTCAGCTGCGCCGCCGTCCCGCAGACCACAGCCCTCCCCCATCCCAGCGCCCCCCCCGCCTCAGCACCTTTGACACCGCTGCTCTGCAACATGCGGCGGGCCGCCCGGGTGAGAGGAGCGGCTGCGGGCCCCGGCCAGGGGGGGGCGGGAATTCAACCCCCATCAGCCCCCCATCACGGATGAGGGCAATCTTCGGGCTCGTCCACCGTGCATTTCCAGATTTACAACAGCCGGCTACAACACGACGATGCGCGCCCTTCACGCGCTCCTGCAAGCCCTCGACGAGGCGCCTCCTGCTGCTCTGTGGGCCCTCCAAGGTCAGGGCCTTAGCAAATAGCGCTGACCGACGTGGCTGACGCGGCAGGGGGAAGATGCCGGTGCATAGCACAGGAGCGTACCTTGGACATGAAACCCATGATGGGGACAACCTCATCGGCCGGCAACAGATCCAGCATCTGGGTGGTATGCGCGCTCTCGCTCTCCACCATAACCCTCGCCGCCGTGGACGGCATGAGGCCCCGGAGCACGAGGCGCTGCTGCTCGGTGCTCACGTACATCATGATCTGCACGACGCGCTGGATGTCCCAGCTCTTCGCCATCTGCCGGCCACCCACCAGCCGTCCCAGCCGCTCAGCCCTTGGGGACATCTAGAATCCTCACTGCCTTACCGGTGGAGCCGGGTGGATGAGGCTCCGCGTGGACAAACGTATACCACGCCACGTGGCACTCCACTTCAGGCAAGGGCGTTCCTCCGAGGGCGATGGCAGCGGCGTTCCTCAGAGGAACAGCGGCCCATGGGGCAGGAGCTCCCACCGGCAAAAGTCAACAGAAGGCCACTCAACTTCGTTCTGGCATCCTCGGCCGACCCTTCGCACCTTCAGGAGGAGCTCCCCCGGCAGGTCCTTCAGGAGAGAGGCCCCCTTCTTCACTTCGAAGTGCGTGAAGATGCGCTGCACGAGGGCGCGGTCCATGCTGGACAAGGCGTGGAGCACCAACTTCCGGTCGAGCTGCAACAGGATGTTGAGGCGGTCGTCCATGGGCATGGAGTTGGACTGAAGCAGCTTGATCAGAAGATCGCGGGGGAGATGCTCCAGAACGCGAGCCATGCGGGAGTAGTACTCTCCCGACCCCACGCTGAACTTCTCCGACTCGCCCTTGGCCAGCTGAATGTAGTAGGCCGCTTTCTCCAGAGGGACCGCCTGCAGCAGCCGCGCTAGATCGCTCTCGCCCATGCCCTGTAAGATCTCGCCCACCTTGCCTGGACCCAAAGAGTTCTGCGCCGTCCCCTCCCTCTCCCTCCCCCCTCCCGCACGTCAGAGGCATCCCCTCCCCACCTGCCCGTTCATCACAGCTTGCCTTCACATCTGCTTCGTAGAGTCGGAGCATTGTTTCAAGCGGCCTTTTCCAGGGCTCCGCGGTGGGGAGCTCAGAGCAGTGTTTGGCAGGGGCAGCAACGCCAGGCAGGCAAGAGCAGGATGGGGGAGGGACGCCGGGAGGCGCCAAGCCCCACCAGAAGGTTGGTGAGCACGTCTGCTACGAGAAGCGAGGACCGGAGACTGGAAAGAACGCCGGCCATGAACCCCAGAGCTTTCGACTCCACCATAATGGATGCGAGCTGCGCATCCCCAGCAGCCACCCACGGCCCCCGTCAGGCAGGGCGTCGATGAGAAACTGCGCCTAGCCGAGAATGCGGGCAAGCGGGATGGGGTGGCGACTGAAAACCCCGCACCGTATCCGAGTCGAGGTAGTCCCCCACAGCGCCTATGGCCTCCATCGAGTCCAGCAGCTCCATCATCGTGTAGGCCCGGCTCGGGGACATGAGAAGCAGGAAGGCGCTGAAAGAGCTAGCCGGCAAAGCGTTGATCAACGTCTTGAGCTTGGCGATGCGAGGCATGCTCATCAGCACCTGCATGCAACATCAGCTCACGCACACATGAGAAGCCGCAAATCAGGCCAGGGGTCTTGCTCCCCCCCCTTCGAGCCCCGAGGCATGTCCGGTATTGTCACTACTATTTAAAGGTACCCTTATCTCATTCTATGAGGAATACAAAAGTAAGACAGGATCTAGACCAAATCTAGACCAAATCTAGAAGCCAAAGTGACAATATCGGACATTGATGTCCCCCCGCCCCCACACTTCCCGAGGCCCCCCCGCATGCCTTCCTGAGGGGATGCGGTGTGCACACGAGGGTGCACCAGTGACCGGCCGTCACCACTGCCGGGAAGAGACAAGCGGGCAGCCCTAAATCCGAGAGTGAGTTCAGCAACCTCCTGTGCGCGAACACTTATGCAACTCCCGAGCTATCCCCTACCCCCAAGCCGGTGGCCGAATGGTGGGCGGGTGAGTGCAGGGGGAGCACCTGCACTGCAAAGTTGATCGGCAGCCCGAGAAAGATGTTGACCCCTGTGGCGGTGGGGAGGTCCCACATGCGGTTGGCCGCACTGTGGGCGTCCATCTTCTTCAGGGTCTCGCAGGCCTAGTGGCAGCCCACCCCTTCTCATTTCAGGCACAACATCCCGCGCTGCTCGATGGACGCCGCTGCAAACAACGCCGCGCTCATGCCTCCAGCGCCGGCAATGGCTTCTCACGACAGAGGAGCCTTCGGAATCGGGCGGTGTGTCTGAATCCGACGGTGTGACCGAACAGCTCGGATCGCAAGAGTCGGGGGCACATCGCGGAGGTACTTGCGAGAGACACGTCAACGCGCAGTAAACCCTTCGCACTCCGCGTCCCATTCTTTTCGCGCAGTCACATCCACACTGGAATATGACGCCTCCTCAGCAGCGGCTACACTGGCCGCTGAAACCTCTGCATTTCGTCTTGAATAGGACGTACAATACGTGGTACACCGTGACGCCACCTGGAAAGGTCGATGCCAGTCAGCTTGTTGCAGGGCAGAAGGGAGGGTGGGCGGGAGGTGGGGGGTACAAAGCCGTGGGGAGCTGCACGAGCATGTCCAGGCTGGTTTCGTGGCCCATGTTCTCCAGAAGCGACATCGCAATGGTTGGACCGAGCTCCCGCAACACCTCTGCTGCGTGTGGTGTTGGGAGGTACATGAGCATCTCCACCGCCGCGAACATTCCGAGCCCTAGGATCACCGCTACAGACTGAACGCCCCCATGCCCCTCGCACCACATGTCAGCTGCGGTCCAGGACTGCTGGTGCTCCACATTCCAAGCCCTAGGTTCACAGCTACAGACTGGACGCCCCCATGCCCCTCGCACCACATATCAGCTGCGGTCTAGGACTGCTGGTGCGCCACATTTCGGTGCACACTCCGCTCTGTTGCTGCGCTGGCACCTGCACCGCTGTGCGTGGTCTGCCTGGTGTTTTGCGAAGTCGAGAGGGAAGGCCCTCAACTTGTACGAGTGCCGCTCGCAAATAAAAGGGGACGCTGCAGGGTTCAGATTGATTTGCTGGGGATCTAATACACGTCGGCACGGTGCGCTGCTGGCCACAGCCTTTCTTCAATCAGGATTGCAGAGCTTTAGAGGTGGAACTGTTGAGTTGAGAGTTGGAGGCTAGAGTAGCTTTAGATCAATGTATGGAGCTTAGCTTATTGCTGCCCATGATCGCCGTTGGATCGAGGGCCGCTCTCTCAGTGTTTCCCGATTGAGATTGCCAGGCTCTTCCATGAAGGAAATTCTGTCCAAGGAATCGACGGCTCTGCTCCTTTTGCACCGACTGGACCCGGGGACTTTATTTCACTTGCGATACATTCAATCGACGGCTCTGCTCCTTGTGCACTGACTGGACCCGGGGACTTTATTCCACTTGCGATACATTCAATCGACAGCTCTGCTCCTTTTGCACCGACTGGACCCGGGGACTTTATTTCACTTGCGATGGATTCAATCGACGGCTCTGCTCTTTTGCACCGACTGGACCCGGGGACTTTATTTCACTTGCGATACATTCAATCGACAGCTCTGCTCCTTTTGCACCGACTGGACCCGGGGACATATTTCACTTGCAATAGATCCAATCGACGGCTCTGCTCCTTTTGCACCGACTGGACCCGGGACTTTATTTCACTTGCGATACATTCAATCGACGGCTCTGCTCCTTTTGCACCGACTGGACCCGGGACTCTATTTCACTTGCGATGGATTCAATCGACGGCTCTGCTCCTTTTGCACCGACTGGACCCGGGGACTTCATTTCACTTGCGGTTAATTCAATCGACGGCTCTGCCCCTTTTGCACCGACTGGACCCGGGGACTCTATTTCACTTGCGATGGATTCAATCGACGGCTCTCGTGGTGCAGAATGACTAAACAGCTCCTAGGCCTACCAGGACCGCCCGTCCTTAGCGAGCAACGCGACTCTCTCTTCTACGAAGGTCGCAGAGCCGTGCGTTTAGCAGAATTCAGTTACGTGCAAGAAAGCTCCGTGCTATGCCTGGACTAGGTTCATGGCATCGTGGCAGGTGGCGCACTGTGGGCAGGTCCAAGTATGCCATGAGGGTGGAGAATGTCGTAGGGGTGGCCGTCGAAATGGCCTGCACCACGCCTTCACGGTCGATTTCCAACATCCTCTGCATCATCATCTTTCCCGGAACCTGATACACCTCGTGACCCTCACAGTCGAGCTCAGAGCGCCTGCGAAGAGAGTTGTCTGAACCTTGAGGCCGTGCAGATGCATCTCGGCTGGCACGGAGCGCCATTTTCTCTTCAGTCAGTACGAATCGGTGTGCGGCTTCGCAGGCAAAAGTGTATCTCTTACTGGATCTAGCGGCTGGGACCTCGGGATGGTGGGGGGCAAGTCGCACATACGGCTGCTCAGAGACCAGATGCGCTATCATGCAGGGGGAAAGTCAATGATAGAAGCGCGCCACACCTCATCCATCCGCAGCAGCAGATCGCACCAGGCGTCTGGGTTCATAAACTGCTCCGCCACGGGCTTGTACTTTGCCTTCATGGTGGATGCTGGGCCCGTGGTGGAGATCAGCTGCTGCAAAAGGTGCTGCACCAAATCTGTGCTGGTGACGCTCACCAGCAGGTCCCTCTGTTACCCGCCGCCCCAAACTCCTTGGCCGGGAGTGAGCCGCAGGCAGGCGGTGCCCCTCACGACCAGCAACGGGGAGGTTCAAGCCCGTAGCATTCTCATCATCCCCCAACCCCCAATCTGCCATGCTTTGCCGCTCCTTCAAGCGGCGACACCCAAGTCAATTCCACCTTGATTCGATTCTGTAGCGACAGTGTTTACAAAAAAAAACTAAAACCCTAAAACCCTAAATAGAACAGATCTGCCGGATTCGATTTTTGAAGCGACAGTGTTAAAAAATAAATTATTAAAACCCTAAATAGAACGGATCTGCCGGATTCGATTATGTGGCGACAGTGTTCCGAAGCCGCCTAAATCTCACAGTAGTCCAACAGTCCCACCACCACACGGGCAGCGTCCTCCTCTCCGGCATCAAGGTGCGCCCCCCCTAAACCCTAAAACCCTCGCTGGGGTGGAACCATCATGATGGCATGGCCACCGGCGTTATATTTAATAGTGCTAAGTTTTGCAGGCCGATACACCAAATGCACCTTCAGATGACCCTGATGCGGGGTCATGCCAAATGCACCTCCAGAGATGACCCTGATACGGGGTCATGCCAAATGCACCTCCAGAGATGACCCTGATGCGGGGCCATGCCAAATGCACCTCCAGATGACCCTGATGCGGGTCATGCCAAATGCACCTCCAGAGATGACCCTGATACGTCATGCCAAATGCACCTGACCCTGATGCGGGGTCAAGCCAAATGCACCTCCAGAGATAACCCTGATGCGGGGTCATGCCAAATGCACCTCCAGAGATGACCCTGAAACGGAGTCATGCCAAATGCACCTCCAGAGATAACCCTGATGCGGGGTCATGCCAAATGCACCTCCAGAGATAACCCTGATGCGGGGTCATGCCAAATGCACCTCCAGAGATGACCCTGATGCGGAGGGAGGGGATTGCTCCATGAACAGCTGGCGATCCACCAGGGCACTCGCAGGAGCAGCTTGGCGGTCCTCGGCTGGGCACGCCTGCAGTCCGAGCAGCGCCCTCACTGCTGCCGGCAGGCCTCCCGCGAGCCCCTAGAGGTGGCGCGGAGCGCGGAGATGCTCCTGCGTCGTGCGATCATGACGCAGACGCCGGATACACGAAGGCCGCGCACCTGCAGCTCGAGCGGCACCAGCTTGATGAGCTGCAGCCCACTCTCAGATGTCATTCTGTCCAGCGCCGCCGCCAGTCTCTTGGGGGCCATCCCCTCAAGTGTCGCGAGTAGTATCTCGTGCCTGCCCGCTCAAAACGGCATCCAGCGCCCATCTCTTTCGCCCTTCGGCCCAAAGGATGCCAGATCACTGCGCGCCTGGCGGGCGGCTCAATAGAGGACATACACTGAACATACAGCAGATTCGCATTCTAGCCGTCCGCGGGTAGAAGGTGGTATGTGGCGCAAAGGCAGCTTGGTGATGCACGGGAGGGGGACGGGGAGGGAGAGGAAGGGTAAGGTAGAGCAGTGAAAGGGTGCAGGTGCGAGCATCGAAGTGACTGCCTTCGAGGAGAGTGGAGCAATACAGACAGGAAGGGAGCGCAGGAGCCCACTCTGTGCTCTCCGCGACGCTGTGCACCGCCCTCCCGGGCGAGCCCAGCGACTTGCGGGATTCGTGACTATCCCCATCTAGTTTCTCCAGCGTGTCTCGGTTTAGTGCTGCCACCACACCCCGCATTGTGAGTTGGTCTCGCCACTGTTCTCCCTCAGAGGCCTATCAGGCCCAGGGGTCAAGAGGGGTCAAGAGGGGTCAAGGGAGCTGGAGCTGCTGAAAGCTTTAAAATCCAATCCAGGAGATGAAAGCGAGGGGCTACGGAGATGGGAGCGAGGCGTAGGGAGATGGGAGCGGAGAGCGAGGGGTAGGGAGAGGAGAGCGAGGCGGAGGAGGAGCACAATTCAGCATATGCCCCCCTGAGCGCCCGAGAGGAGAGGGCTTGGAAAGAGGGGGAGGAGTGTTTTAATCATCGTGCGTTGGACTGTAGCATTGTATCAAATCAAAGGACCCCTTTCCCAAGATACCGTAGGCGCGGGCTTCCGGTAAATCCAACAGATCTAGACAATCCAGTAGCTAGCACTGGTGGTAGGATTGGGCGTGGCTCACCCAGTGCCTTCACGCTTGGACGGACGCTCTGCCGCCGCATGCGCCTCATTTTCATCTGCTCCGCAGCTTCATGCTTCTTCTCATTATCCACAGGCACAGAGAGAGCTGAGCGGACCCCCATCCCAGGCTCCGTACTCCTCACCAGCATACGGCGCGTGAAGGTTATATCCAGTAGGCGGGAATTATATGAATATCAACACCTCAGGACCCGGCTGACTGAACGAATTAGAGAATCCGACAACAGATATCAACGATGCCATTTCAACAGCTCCTTGTTAGACCAATCAAGAAGTATCAACTCAGCGGGGCTGATTGCTTGAAACGAATGAAAGGCTCAAGGCTCCGTGTCAGCCACAGCATATCTGCCCTTGAGTCGGAGGGATGCTCAGCCGCATCCAACGGACATCAACTGGTCGTCAACCATCGCAACTGCCAGAGGTGCAGGGGTGGGAGTCGGAATAGATACCTTCTGCCTGTGGCTTTTCGTTCGATCCGGCGAGCGCTCTGAGAGGCACCCAACGTTTCCCGCGGTTCAGCGCGTCTCCCGCGAACCACCTTCAGCGAAGGACAAACGGAACTCCCTTCCCCTAATTACAGATACCGTGCTGGTAACAGGCGGGTAAAGTCATCCACCACGACACTTCTCAGCCAGATGCAAGGGCCGCCGCCTCCGAGGCAGACACACAGGGCGGCAACTCTATACCCCAACAGCGGCCTTGCACACGGCAGGAAAAAAGGGGTTGCAGGGCTTGGGGAGAAGGTTTTACAGGCCCCGGCACCTTTTCGCTTTAGCGCCTTTCCCATACTCCCTAAATCGGCTCATTTCATGTGAGACCGGGCTACTGTTGTCGCGGGCAGTGTTTTGTCGTTGTGTGTTCATCTTGAGCATCTCTTCCAGGATGCAGCCAACTGCAGGCGAGTGATGACGCCCCTCCAATACCCGCCAACCGCTGCTGAGTGCTGAGGGGCTTGGATGCCGCTGCCATTTGCATACCATGGATGGGATGCGGGAGCAGGTACAGCCCACCGAGCACGTGTCTGAAGGTGCACTATTGCACACGAGCGAGTCTCACAACAGGAGACATCGGACTCCTCTTTTGGAGGTGGTTGGGCTTCGGAGGAGCGGCAAGATTTTGGAGAAGTTGGGCCTCGAAAAGAGACTCCAGCTTTCCTTCGCGTCAGCAAGTGGGGGGCTCTGGCATGGGCGGGTCGAAAACAACAAGAAGCAGTACAGAGCCCCAAGACCGTACACACACACACTGAACGGCATGAGTTCGGCCAACAAAAGCCAGCCCACCATCATCCCAGTGGATGTGAGAAGCAAATCAAGAGCAAGGCGGGGCCGTGACAAGATACCACAAACTCATACATATTCCCAACCCAAATGCAAAGCAGCATGGAAAGATGAAACGATGTGACCGATCATCGCCAAACAACTGCTTGTCTCTAGGTTACGGAATGATCGGACCTTGTTGGCATGCCCCCCAGTGGCTCACGGTCGATGGATGGGACCCGTTGGTCCATGGTTATGCCATGAATGCAGTCACACCACACAGCATGGACACCCCATGTCAAAAAAAGACACACCGTACACACTGAACGGCATGAGATCGGCCAACAAAAGCCAGCCCATCATCATCCCAGTGGATGTGAAAAGCAAATCAAGAGCAGGGCGGGGCCGTGACAAGATACCACAAACGCATACATATTCCCAACCCAAATGCAAAGCAGCATGGAAAGATGATACGATGTGACCGATCGTCGCCAAACAACTGTTGGTCTCTGGGTTACGGAGTAAGCGGACCCTGCTGGCATGCCCCCAGTGGCTCCCGGTCGATGGATGGGACCTGTTGGTCCATGGTTATGTCATGAATGCAGTCACACCACACAGCATGGACACCCCATGTCAAAAAAAGGAAACATGCGGGCACCTAAGTGCTCCCCACAAAATTCAAGGGAAAACACAGAAGGTGTACATCACCACCTTCTGCCTCTCCTCGCAGCACGACAGACGAATCTACCGAGCTCTCCAAGAGGCAGTGCCCGCCAGAATGGCACCACAGGGATAACCGCCTCCCAAAACCCACTTCCACCCGGCGGCCGTCCCCGTTCACAGCGATCCGCCAGTACTTCATATCAAGGTCAAAGAACACAAGTCCCCCGGCATGTGTAATAACCATGAGCACTGTACACGGAGAGGGAGCTAGCGTCAGACGAATCCAAGACACTCCCAAAAAGCGAGCCGTAGACGAATCCCCGACGCACTCAAAGAGGCAGTACCCGCCAGAAGGGTACCACAGGGACAGCCACATCCCATCATCCAAATCATTTTAGTGGCCATCCCCGTTCACAACGAGATGCCAGCACCCCATAAAGTGGGTGTCGATCACCAGTCCCCCGGCAGGTGAAAAAGCCCCAAGGCACTGGACATAAATAGAGCCAGCCGCAGACGAATCCCCGACGCCCTCAAAGAGGCAGTACCCGCCAGAAGGGTACCACAGGGACAGCCACATCCCATCATCCAAATCATTCCAGTGGCCGTCCCCGTTCACAGCGATCCGCCAGTACCCCATAAAGTGGCTGTCAACCACCAGTCCCCCGGCAGGTGAAAAAGCCCCAAGGCACTAGACATAAATAGAGCCAGCCGCAGACGAATCCCCGACGCCCTCAAAGAGGCAGTACCCGTCAGAAGGGTACCACAGGGACAGCCACATCCCATCATCCAAATCATTCCAGTGGCCGTCCCCGTTCACAACGAGATGTCAGCACCCCATAACGTGGCTGTCAACCACCAGTCCCCCGGCAGGTGAAAAAGCCCCAAGGCACTGGACATAAATAGAGCCAGCCGCAGACGAATCCCCGACGCCCTCAAAGAGGCAGTACCCGTCAGAAGGGTACCACAGGGACAGCCACAATCCCATCATCCAAATCATTCCAGTGGCCGTCCCCGTTAACAACGAGATGTCAGCACCCCATAACGTGGCTGTCAACCACCAGTCCCCCGGCAGGTGAAAAAGCCCCAAGGCACTAGACATAAATAGAGCCAGCCGCAGACGAATCCCCGACGCCCTCAAAGAGGCAGTACCCGTCAGAAGGGTACCACAGGGACAGCCACATCCCATCATCCAAAGCACCCAAGTGGCCGTCCCCGTTAACAGCGAGATGCCACAACCCTATGGCGAGACGTATTCCCGGTCAGCTATGATGGCCCGAACTCCCACCCATTCGGACCTGGCACAATGACACCGTCACGTAAGTCCCCCAGCTTACGCCTGACGCGCGAGATCCAGCAACCCGGACCTCGTCTATCATACAGACCGGGCCTCTCCACCATAAAGCGCCGCAAAAAGCCCCACAAACGCCTGCTGTGGTAACCCTTTTGTGTCATCCTGTGGAAAACAAGAGCTATGTTGTAAACAAAATCTTGCCTTTGTACACACACACATATATGTATACAACATGTATATATATATATACACACACATATATATATATATAAATATGTGCCAAAGGAGTCGGTCCAAGGTTAAGCACACACTGAACGGCATGAGATCGGCCAACTAAAGCCAGCCCACCATCATCCCAGTGGATGTGAAAAGCAAATCAAGAGCAGGGCGGGGCCGTGACAAGATACCACAAACTCATACATATTTCCAACCCAAATGCAAAGCAGCATGGAAAGATGATACGATGTGACCGATCGTCGCCAAACAATTGTTGGTCTCTGGGTTACGGAGTAAGCGGACCCTGCTGGCATGCCCCCCAGTGGCTCCCGGTCGATGGATGGGACCTGTTGGTTCAAGGTTAAGCACACACTAAACGGCATGAGATCGGCCAACAAAAGCCAGGGGGTACATACATAGGGGGTAGATAGTGCAGTCTCCTGTGGCTACGGGGTACGAAAGGAGTCGCAAGGATAAGCATACGCACACACGATGAGCCGGCTCCAGAGACACTGCAGCAGTGCGCCGGCAGGACAGCCGCAGAGGCGCTCAGGTGGCCCAGTGAGGCTCAGGGAGCAGAGGGGTGGTCTTGCGCGTGGGCTTGGTGGTGGAGATATGGCTCGCGCAGATCGGGGGGCAGGGATGAACCGGCTTCAGGCACAAGGCGGCAGTGCGCTGGTGGTGCAGATGCAGAGGGGCTCGGGTGGCTCAGCGAGGCTTAGGGGGTCCCATTCTTCACTAGTGAGCTCCGGAGAATCCGGATGAGTGTCCCGAAGTGTGTGCTGAATCCTTTGATCCCCGGCGTGGGTACATAGTGCAGTCTTCTGTGGCTACGGGGTGCCAAAGGAGTCGCAAGGATAAGCACACACACACACATATATGTTGATATATATATATACAACGTATATATGTTGTAGCTAGAATGGACCAACCCTAATTTATGTACATCACAACCTCCATATTGTACAATGCGTATAAACGTAACCTTTTAGACACGTTCATTTATATTCGGACGTTCACTTGTCACCTTAACAGTACCACTCAACTATCTAAAGTTAAAATCTCAACACTGTTCGACGCTTTACATTTTTCATTTCTGAGTTCTCAGTTCAGCATGTACAATACAGATTATTTCCACTGAGTCGCAATGTCGCAACGTGAACGTCGCAACTCGCAACCGAAGGCGAAGGGGCAAGCGAGGCTCGATACTGTGTAGAGAATAATAATGAAACTTGAAAGGTCTCTTGTGACACGAGGACCATGAGGCGAACGGACTATATCTACGAAAGTTCCAGCGTTGGCTGTATTATTTACTTTGCAGCCTGAAATTCATAGTTCATTCTTCCTTCGTATAGCTTGCCTGCACTGTATGTGTTTTCTTTTGTGCTTCATATTATTGCCTTATGATTTTCGGTGAGATTGAGGTTGCTTCGTTCTCGGTTTCTAAGAGGTGGTGGAACTGTGATCCCCAGGGGTTTCGAGGGGAATGAGAATCGCCGTTCAAAAGCTCGCGCCACCTTTGGTCAGCGTTTATTTTCGTAGGTTTTGCGTCTACGCGATGATATCAGGTATGTACCTAAGCCATCGGCCTACTGATATATGCCACAGATCACGCATACGTTTTGTATTCGTCAATTAACGGAATTTCCTCCGCTTTGTTTGTGCCACGCAGACCTCAAGACTATCCGCGCTTGGCTTTCCACGTGTAATACTGTTTGCTCATTCTTTTCACTGTTCACTATGTATCAATGACCTTTCACAGATTGCCACTTGCGCGGTTGGCCCATCAAAGCTTCATCCACTGTTTTTTTGGTCGCTGTCCTTTTTAAGGCAGGGCGAGCGTTAGCCGTTGGCGCGTTTCGGGATTAAACCCGACCCTGCCGCCGCAAGGTACGTGGATAGTGACCCTTGCGTTATGACTTATGTGTTCTCGACTTCTTATGGCATTTCCTAGACAGGCTTATTTTACCGATTCAGTTGTGCATGGTGCTAGGTACACCGTGGTTGACGGATTCAGGAGCGCAAGAACGTCCAGGCATGACCGTGGCCTCGGTATGTTTCAAGTTAAGGTGCGCCTTGGATATCCTTGTCTTTGCCACGTACACGCGTTGTTCATGGAATCGTATATTTGGCGATCTGTTCGCACTATACTAGGACCGGCACTGAACTAGGACTGGCAAGCAATTGAGTGCCCCTAGGCATACACCTCCATTGTGTGTATATATACAGGCGTCAGGGCAGTCATTTTCGACGTTCAATTTTGCTTGTGTGATGTCGCAGGTTGGGCTGGCCTGTGGAGTGTAGGTAGGGGCCGACGGAGCTGTTCAGATTTTGCGAAGCGAAATTCCAGGTGCGATCCCGATTTAAGCCGAGAGCAGGATATTACAATTGGGGTCGGCGCTGAGTACACCTGTGTGCTCGGTTCGTGCGTCCCGCCCCAAAAAAGTTGAGGGAGCATCCTAGAAGGTGTGGGATGACATCTGGCACGGCCCGGTACCATACTGTATCGTGCTATATCCAGCAAGGATTGCCGGATGTGACAATTTTAAGGTCGGCCTATTTTATATAAATTCCAGATCGTTGTCGGCAGTGATTGATGCACAAGCGCAGCCCCCTCGCATTGTAATAGGCAGTACCCGGTTGGGATAACCGGATGTGACCATTTTTTTAGGTTGGCCCTTCCATTTAACTAAAAGCTCTGAGTGCTACTAGCAGTGTATGGTGCACACGCACCGCCCCGTGGCATGATGCGATATGCCGTACCCGGCCGGGATTTCCGGGTGTGGCCAATTTTTGAACATTGAACCAAGAGCATTTGAGCGCTACCAACCGTGTATGGTGCACACGCACAGCCCTGTGGTATATTCCTGCACTTATGTTGTGCTGACCTTTTGTCCTTTTCGCGTGATGTGGCTTACAGGTAGGCGCGTTCTTGTCTCGTTTGCTGCATTTGAGCCCGTGCTGCTAGAAAATAACATCGTTAGCCGTAGCTTGCAATATAGCTGCAAAATATACATTTTATTACCTGATGCCTTGACTTAAATACATACCTGATGCCTTGACTTAAATACAGGGTCTTGTCACTGCCCTCATAAATAGCTCTTTAGATATGATAAGTATCTATATCCAATTCAATAGATTTTACCATAGGGTGTTACTGGTACATTCTCGCTAGTGGTACATTCTCGCTACAACATATACATTTGTATATGTATATCTATGACCATACATATATATATATATATGCAGAACAACGGCACAAATTGTGCAGTGACTGGCGAGGGCAATGGCCAGTAGGCGCGCACCTGCAGCATCCGGTAAGGCAACTGCCTCCTGGACATTCTGCTCGGGATTCTCTGTTACCGCACCCCCCCAGACCCACGAGGCCCAGGATGTCACCAATTCATTGGGCTATCTATCATACGCGTCTCGCTGCTCGCGTTCCCCCGTTACATGGCTCGCCGCTTGCAATCACGTGGCACGCGCCTCAAGGCTGCACACAAAAGTTCGCGCAAGGAAGCGCCGGGGGCGCACCGGAGAAGTGGAAACGCCTGGCAATCTGGACGACCGTCAGCATCTCATTGCTAACGCCAAAATGATCTCGATAGGAGATAATGTCCGTCGGATGGTGTCCGAGCTGCGGTCTCACCTGCAGAGCGGTCCAAGATGCTCGACATGGATACCGTTGAAATTTCCGTGGGGATGCGCGCAAGGGGGAGCAGGCACACGCGGCAGCCAATCTTGGATCCGCGGAGTAGTGCAAGAGGGTATCATTCGCCGTGAGAAAGCTCCCCGAGTTTGGGAATGTGGTGGATGCGCCCTTCAATGCGCAGCACTGCTCCGCGGGGAGTCCACGTGCGACTTTGTGCGGCATCCGCGCGCCACTCTGCTCGATGCTGAAATCGCATGGCAGCCGTTGATCGAATCGATGAAGCGATCGGAGGCGAGAAAAGCGCAATGCGCGCCGCACTTGCGAAGGAAATGAAAACGGGTCCGGCGTGGAGAGGCATACCGTTCGGTCGGAAGGAATAAACAAGGATAGCGAGAGGTCTTGCTTCTTCTTCTCCCATATGTGGTTAATGCTCGCCCGTTCATTCACCGATAGCGAATGAGTTCTGCCTCTTCGCCTGCTCCTGTAGGTTCTAGCGATGTATCAGGTACCTCGGAATGCTCGTGAGATCAGCTGTGCACACGGGCTGCTTGGGCGCCCATGTTCTGAACTTCACAGGGTGGGAAAGGGTACGTGATGCATTGTTTATGTGTCTTGGTTCTTAGGATTGATGACGCGAGTGCCATATGCCATATGCCGCGTGGATTGTCCTCTGCATGCCGCCCGTCTGATCACTCTCACAAAGCCCCTCCTCCGCATGCCACCCGTCCGATCACTCTCACAAAGCCCCTCCTCCGCATGCCACCCGTCCGATCACTCTCACAAAGCTCCTCCTTCGCATTCTTTCAGAGGCCCCAACCTGTGCTTGATTGCCATTTCATCCTGAGGGGTCATGTCATCGCTGATGATGTTCGTGCCATGGGTGTTCTCGTTGGCATCAAAATTATCATAGTGGCTGGAGACATCCATCAATTCTGGGTCGGTACTGCATGCCCTCGGTCGCTCGGCAGCCTGTGCAATTCGCCCATGCCAGCCCGCTCCGCACGGCCTCGCCACAATTCTTAACCGCCCGCGCACACGTCTTTGCGCTATGTGCTCGCAGAGCACTCAGACTACGGCGCCAAAATAAGAGCACGGCGCCAAAATAAGAGCACGGCGCCAAAATAAGAGCACGGCGTCAAGTGGTTTCTTGTTCGGCGCAGGGTCCCACCTGTGGCGTTGGAGATACCATGAGTGCTCCTGACTGCCGAATGTCCATGTCATCGCGGTAGCCAATCCCGCACCGAACCTTCTTCCTCCATTCCTCAGGATCACTGCAGGGGCACCCCACGTCAGCATGAGGGCCACGGGTGAGCAATGGGGGTGCGCAGGCTGTGAAATTTGGTCATGCGGGGTTAGCAGTGGAGGGGTGGAGTGAATAGCGGAGGCGCGGCAGTGAGCAATGGAGGCGCAGGCGGTGTGCAATTGTTTGAATCTGCACTCTCTGCAGCTGATGTTGGTGCAAAGAGACTGTCTGGGGTCAGGGTATCTCACAGGCACTCAATCCCTGAGGAAACCCTATCTATGTTCCGGGCCTGAAACCAGAGCGGAGCCGAAGGATAAAACACAGCAGCCATGATACGGATACAGTGCAGTCGCTGCGGCACTCTTAAGGATGTGTCGGGACCGTAACTGCGAGACGGGTGCAAGTGCTGTAATCGTTGTAGGAACTCCGAGTGACACGTAACCCTAGTTCGCGGTCACACGCCAAATATCGTCAAATCATCTCAACCGTTGCGTGATGATTTGCCCAATCATCTCAACCGTTGCGTGATGATTTGCCCAATCATCTCAACCGTTGCGTAATGATTTGCCAAATCATCTCAACCGTTGCGTGATGATTTGGCAAACTCTGGCGGCGAGTGAATTGGTGTTAGGTTTTTCTGTGTCAAAGTGTAGTGTAGTGCTGTTCTCGATACTACCCTTGCTGAAATCTACAAGCAATATGCAGGTGTGTGGAATTCAAGACCCACAGGAGGCCTGTTATGCAAATACAATCTTCCGATAGGCACGTAACTCTCCTAAGACGCGCCCAGATAGACACGTAGTTCACCTAAGACGCATCCAGTTAGGCACATAACTCACCTAAGACGCATCCAGTTAGGCACGTAACTCACCTAAGACGCGCCCAGATAGCACGATCCATCTGAGCATCGGGATGCTCAGTATGCTTCTGCCAGTATTGGCGTGCATCGCGCATCCACCTCTCACTATTTGCAAAGCCGACCATATTCATTTGCAAGCGCTGCTTCGTCTGAGTCGAGCACCCCCAGCACCCGAACATCCATCAACCACCCCCGAGCGAGGACCCTGCTGCATGCACTTCCTCGGGCTGGAGGCTTGGCACGAAGGGGAACAGAGGAAAGCAGCTCCTCCACTTCCGAGCCATAACGCACGTGCACGCCCACGGAACACTTCGGGGGTATGCCACGAGCCGACAAACATGCTGGAGTTGAGGTGCTCCTTCACACTCGCGCAGTCCGAAATTGGGATATTCTCGTATAAAAAGGTGGGTTGTGTCCTGTTTGGCGTATGGAACAGAACATCGGATGGGTTACACAGGGACATACCAGTGCTTTCTCCAGCTTGTTCCGGCGGCTGGAGTAGCGTGCACCCCCCAGCGCCCTGCGGGTCAGCTTGTCTATGTCGCCCGCATTGTGCGGGCTTCCTCTCAGCTCCCCGAGACCCTGTCCCGACCAACGTACCCCATAGCCAAACAGACAGGCTGTCACTCCTCCCCTGTATGCAAGATTTCTCTTTTGTGCCTCTCCATACATCGGCTCAAGGGTGAATGCCTACCCCGCTGCCAGCAGTGTTCCAGTGGGCACCATTTAAAAAAAGATCCCGCCCGCGGGATGTCGCAGGTGCCAAGAAAGTGCAAAACACCTCCGAATACAGAGTCTCTGGGAAGTAAGAATAGGCAAGGGCTCGGCAACAAGAAAGGCCTATGGCTCGACTCCCGCCTGCTGCCCCGCCAACTCTGCCGAGTCCCATGCCTCTCTCCAACTGCCCCGTCACCGCAACAACACCCCTACCGAGTCCCATCCCTCCCCCCTGCTGC
>LGRX02001576.1:0-26839 GCA_001247695.2 Cymbomonas tetramitiformis
TAAGGGGAGGGCGCGGATGAGCACCCCGGTGTGCTCACCTCGTGGCGACACGCATGCAAGGGTGGGCCTCCTTGCACGCGCGTGACGATGCGTCCCGTCGAGACGGGTGCACTCGCCCGGAGCTTGGGGCTCGCCGGCCCCATCAACACCCCACTCTCCGCGTACGCCTACTGTTCCTACCCTAAGTCCTAAACCTCCTTATACTTCCCTAGTACGCCTCGAGGGCCCCCTCGTAGAGGTGGACTCTCCAGATGGCGTTCGCTTCCCCAAGTGCGTAAGGATGTGAGCATGGAGCAACTGATAGTTGTCTGCTCACACCCTTAGCTAGGCTCGTGAGCGCTATGCTCTCAGCCTTTGGCTCAGCGACGCCACTAGGGTCCGGTGCGACACCCACCGAGCTCCTCGTGCCACGGGCCCCTCGCCTCCTGCGTGAGGCTATCCGCCTTCTATCGCGGGCCCCTCGTCTCCCGCGGCGACCTGCTCGCCTCCCCCGACGGCATGCTCGCCTCGTGGGGGTCGCGCCTATCGCACTCCGAGCATCGCTCCTCCCTCTCGCATCCTGCGACACGGCCTGGACGCCGAGAGCCTGCGAGCCTGTCGAGTCCAATGCCTCGGTCGATGGCCCGACCGCGCCTCGCCTATCATGGGTCCCTCGCCTCCCGCGGCGACCTGCTCGCCTCCCCCGACGGCATGCTCGCCTCGTGGGGGTCGCGCCTATCGCACTCTGAGCATCGCTCCTCCCTCTCGCATCCTGCGACACGGCCTGAACGCCGAGAGCCTGCGAGCCTGTCGAGTCCAGTGCCTCGGCCGATGGCCCGACCACGCCTCGCCTATCATGGGTCCCTCGCCTCCCGCGGCGACCTGCTCGCCTCCCCCGACGGCATGCTCGCCTCATGGGAGTTGCGCCTATCGCACTCTGAGCATCGCTCCTCCCTCTCGCATCCTGCGACGCGGCCTGGACGCCGAGAGCCTGCGAGCCTGTCGAGTCCAACGCCTCGGCTGATGGCCCGGCCACGCCTCGCCTATCATGGGTCCCTCGCCTCCCGCGGCGACCTGCTCGCCTTCCTCTACGGTTCGCTCGCCTCGTGGGTGTTGCGCTTGCCGCAACCCGGGTATCATCTGCCACCTCCTCGCATCCGGCGAAGCGGCCTCAACGCCGAGAGCCTGCGAGCCTGTCGAGTCCAACGCCTCGGCCGATGGCTCGACCACGCCTCGCCTACCACGGGCTCCTCGCCTCCCGCGGCGACCTGCTCGCCTCCCTCTACGGCTCGCTCGCCTCGTGGGTGCTGCGCCTGCCGCATCAGGGACACCGCACCACTTCCCCGCATCGGGCGACGCGGCCTCAACGTCGAGAGCCTGCGAGCCTAACAGGTCCGTGTGGCTAGGGGGCAGCCGTGCGCCCTCTCGGAGAAACGCCTCCGCCTCGCCGCCAGGTAGCGGCAATGACGACACCTCCTCGGGCAGCACCTCGGCAGAGCCACTAGAGGACATCCGTGCACACTCCATGGGCTGCACCTCGACTGTGCGCTCCGGTGATGACTGCGTGCGCCCCTCACGCGGTGACTCGACTCTGCTGGTAGGTGGCCGCTGCGCGCACTCGTCGGGCCGCACCGCCAATGTGCTGCCAGGGGCCAGCTGTGCGCACTCTCGGAGCGACACCTCCGCCTCCTCGTCGGGTGGCGGCAGTGTGTGCTCCTGGGGCAACACTCCTGCTCTACTACCGTCAGGTGGCCACTGTGTGCGCTCCCCGGGCAGCACCTCCACCGACGACTGCGGATATGGGCCTAGTGGTGGCGCCGTGAGCGGCCTCCAAGGCTCCGCATCAACGGACAGCTGGGTGCGTGTCACGCCAGCGCGCGCGTCTGTGTCGTGGCTTTGGTCGCGCGCCTCGCTCGGGGCACCGCCAGCGCTCTGGCTGTGGTCTAGCGCCTCGCTCGGGTCACCGCCAGCGCTCTGACCGTGGCCGTGCACCTCACAGGGGGTTGCGCCGGTGCCATGGCCGTGCTCGCGGGGCTCGCTAGGGGCACTGCTAGCGCTATGGCTATGGGTGCGCCTCGCGCCGGGGCATATGTAGCGCATGCCCGCGCCATGCTTGCTACTGCACGCCCCGCTAGGGACGGCACTTGCACAGTAGCCGTGCGCTTCGCTCTGGGCAGCGCATGCGCTGTGGCCGTCGCCGCGCGCCTCGCTCGAGGCATCGCTCGTGCCGTGGCCGTGCGTCATGCTCAGAGCAGCGACGATGTGGCCGCGTGCCTCGCTAGGGGCAGCGCCAGTGCCGCGACTGCCACCACGCGCCTCGCTAGGGGCAGCGCCAGTGCCGCGACTGCCACCACGCGCCTCGCTAGGGGCAGCGCTCGAGCCGCGACTGCCACCACTCGCCTCGCCAGGGGCAGCGCTGGTGCTAGGGCAGTGGCCGCGCACCTCGCTAGAGGCAATGCCGATGTGGTTGCGCGCCTCGCTAGAGGCAGCGCCAGCGCCGTGCCTGTGGCCGCGTGCCTCGCTCAGAGCGGCGCCGAAGTGGCCGCGCGCCTCGCTAGGGGCAGTGCCAATGCTGTGGCTGTGGCCGCGTGCATCGCTCAGAGCGGCGCCGATGTGACCGCACGCCTCGCTAGGGGCAGCGCTAGTGCCGCGACTGCCACCACGCGCCTCGCTAGGGGCAGCGCCCGTGCCGCGACTGCCACCACGCGCCTCGCTAGGGGCAGCGCCAGTGCCGCGACTGCCACCCCGCGCCTCGCTAGGGGCAGCGCCAGTGCCGCGACTGCCACCACGCGCCTCGCTAGGGGCAGCGCCCGTGCCGCGACTGCCACCACACGCCTCGCTAGGGGCAGCGCCAGTGCCGCGACTGCCACCACGCGCCTCGCCAGGGGCAGCGCCAGTGCCGCGACTGCCACCACGCGCCTCGCAAGGGGCAGCGCCAGTGCCGCGACTGCCACCACGCGCCTCGCTAGGGGCAGCGCCAGTGCCGTGACTGCCACCACGCGCCTCGCTAGGGGCAGCGCCAGTGCCGCGACTGCCACCACGCGCCTCGCCAGGGGCAGCGCCAATGCCGCGACTGCCACCACGCGCCTCGCCAGGGGCAACGCTGGTGCTAGGGCAGTGGCCGCGCACCTCGCTAGGGGCAACGCCGATGTGGCCGCACGCCTCGCTTAGGGCAGCGCTCGCGCAGTGGCTGTGGCCGTGCGCCTCACCAGGGGCAGCGCCAGCGCTGTGGCCATGGTCGCGAGCCTCGCTCGAGGCAGCGCTCGTGCTGTGGCTGTGGCCACGCGCTCCCCTAAAGGTAGCACCGGTGACGTGGCCGTACGTCGAGTGCGCTCTGCGCTCGTCCGATCTGAGGTACCTCCCCCCCCCTTCGGACAGGCGCAAGACCGCACGGCGCACAATCCCACGGGACGCCACCCGCAAAAAGCTAAGCCTAGCAACGAAAAACGCCGCCCGCCGCCACGCCCGCAAACCCGCCGCCCGATCCCGCATCTCCTGACCCCTAAGCCAAACCACGCAACGATCGCGCCCGACACGGACATCCCGCAACACCTGAAGCCGCAGAACGAACCACGCCGCCCGATCCCAAGCCCGCCGTCGAGCCATATGCGCCGCGCGGCACGTAGCCACTTGAGCCAGGCGCTCACCACCGCCGTGCGCCATAGCCGACTTTAACTCCTAACGCCCCGGCCAAGATCTCGCGCCATCCTAACGCCCCGGCCAAGACCTCGCGCCATCCCAAATCAATCAGTGCTAGGGGAGTGTGCGGTTCGACCGCAAACTCCCGCCGTACACGAGGAGGTTGTTAATCCCCCGAGCACATGACGAAGCTATACTAATCGTGTGTGGAGGCACTAATATATGCAATTGCAAAGTAGTAGCACCCACTGACTCAGGAATTTACCACCCGCGCACGAGCACGAGTGGCCAAACCGGCCGAAGCGCGGCAATTCCCGAGCCTAGAGGGCACAACACTTAGGACACTCGCGATCTAGAAACACGAGGACATTTTAGCAAAGGCCGCACAATTTGTAAAAAATTGCGCAGCGCTCCCGCCGCGAAGGGTCGGTTTTGCCAAAAAATCCACGCGATTCCTAAATCTCCGAAGCCTGAGGCCTAAATCCTAAAACCAAACCGCTCGTGCTACATATGCGTTATGTATGCACAAACAAGGGCTGCTACGTGAGGGTACTCACGCAATTTACCGTGCGAAAAGAAATTCACGACGGTCTCGGCTTCAGGGGCACCTGAAACCACCAAACACACACCCACCGGCGCGAACACCACCCCAAGCGACAAGATCTAGAATTCAAGAAACAATCAAGGGGGCAAGGCAATTCGCGAATGCAAGCGCGCGTTCAATCAGAATTAATAATTCCCAAGCATATACGCAAAGGACGCTACAACGCCACGTCAGAGCAGCCGTCCCATCCGAGGACAGAACAGACTCAAAGTACATTCGCAAAGGGGAGGGAGGACCAAGGGCCCCAAGCCACCTCCTTCATTGCCAAGTAGTCGTACCAAACTACGTCGCGGATCAAAGCACTCGGAGAATTCCACTCCTAGAGCACCTGAATCCCACAACCACGCACCCACCAACACGAAGCAGAAACGCACGACACTGTGCTTGATTTCACAAAACAAAACGCCGGGCGAAAGGCATCACGCAAGGGGGGTGCAATCAGAATACGCAGAAACAGAAATTTTCAGGAAGCGACCGGTAAAAACGATCCAATTACCATTTTGTAGGAGGCTACCACTCCAGTTTCTTCTCTTCTTTACACTTTCGGGCTTAACTATTACTAGCTATTAAACGACCGCACGAGGTATGATTACGTTTGGTCAACTATCGGACTTCGGTTTCGTAAATCCTTCAAGTTATTACTACAAGACTTCGGTTTCGTAAATCTTTATAGTTATGCTTTTGCTTTCAAGTGCATGCTTTCAATACACAATATACAGCAGTTACGGCTTTTTATGTTACAATTCTCGGTTCAGTTCTCATCGTCGAAACTGGTTACACTTAGAGTTCTTATACATTCAGGAACTCTTTCCATAACTCAACTGTACTGAGTACTCCGTACAACAGGCTAGGCACCTCACATCAACATCATTCTGATCGATCCTACTGTACTCCGTACTGAGTACTCTTGCGTTTTGTACTTAGCCGTTTTTCTTGCTCTTGTGCTTGCCTCCTAGCACACAGTGTGTGATCTTGTAGAGGTACCCATGATGAAATGACTGCAGAGACAGGGTGAGGTGGATAATGCGAGGCGAGGCTAACGGTGTGGGCGACGGCTCGCGAGTTGCGGCGGGTCGTCGAGGATAAATCGGGGAAACAGCAAATTTCACGCGGTCGTGTGGGACGAAAGGACGTGATCCATGTCGGACGGTGTACTAGCGACCAGAAACAACAAAATCCAGCCCAACGATACTGCACGGAAAATAAGCTGCCGAACGCGCACCCCAATCATGTCCAATCAACCGCGCGTCCGTAACTGAGCCATACCGCCCATACCGAAAACCTCTCTAACGCGGGTCCCTCACCCCATCTCAAGCGTCGGTGTTTAGCCAATCATGGCCAAAGTCGCAGTGTAAAATTAAGCGTGCGTGGTACCAAACCTGCTGAATATATCAGCTGGACTGTATATTCGGTGTGACTGGTAATCAGAATAGATAATCGGGGATAATACTCCGTCTCTTCCCGTTATATGTTCGGGGTCTAGGGTTCCGGGACCGGTGACAGTCATACACCCTAACTATAGGAATGACAGCCGGGGTGTCACTTCCAGCATACATGCCCAACACTATTCACCTGATGGTGATACTTTGAGTGATGAGGTTCACAGTACTTTGTCTAAGATAACAGCACATAGTAGTAAAGCACTACCAGAACATAACGACATTCAAGATCAACACCTTGATTTAGCTATTGGTAGTCGAGTAATGAGTACAACAAACTCTGCAACACAACTAGGTGTCTACAATGGTGCACAAGGAACGGTGATTGGTTTCGGGTTTCAAGGCAAGCCATATGAGAATAATATGCCTAGTGCAAGTCAATTTGCAAAAGACAAATTAGAAATACCCGTGGTCTTTGTTCAAATGGATGGTGGAGAAGGTTGGGGATATATAAAGGTGAGTCCGTAAGCGTAACTCTACCAATAGTTGTACCATTTGTTGCTGAAACAAGTCGTTCAAAAGTAGGGCGCAAGTATTATCGAAAACAATTGAGATTGCGAACAGCGCATTGTATCACAATTCACAAGAGTCAAGTTTTAACTGCAAAAAATGGACTTGTGTTGTGCCCAAGTGAGACAGAGAAGCAATGTTTTGCACCTGGTCTTGAATATGTTGCCATATCAAGGGCCCAGAAACTTGAGGATGTATACCTTACAAGTCCTTTAGCCCCTTTTCACTTTGGTGCACAACGACACATTAGCATGCGGTCTTCAATTAAGGATGAATACCAACGCTTGTCATCATTGACAGGAGAACATTTCGATGTGTATGTTGAACCACCCAACATCGGAGAAGTTAAAGATAAAGAGCCTAACAAAAAGAGGAAGAAACCCACTTCTAGTTGTCATCCACCACCTAAGCGTCGAGCTATGGTAAACCCTGTTCACAGTGGGTTACCAAACTTAGGCAATACTTGTTATTTCAATGTTGTTATCCAATGCTTTACTCAGTGCCCTCAATATTTCCACCTCCCTCTGCAGGGTCCACAAATTGAGTTTGGCACCAACATGAGAGTTCTAGATTCAATCAACGCTTTGATCGCATCTATAAGGTCTGGTGCAAATAGCAATCCTCTAAATTGTTTGAACATTGTACGCAATGTGTTACCTCATTACAATAATGATTTTCAACATGACTGTAGAAATTTCCTGATATCTATACTGGACACATTGTCAGATCTATTGCCCCCAAACTCATTTACTGGCACTTATAAGTTCAGGACTGCTTGCACTGCGAACAAGTGTGGATACCATACCTATACATATACACGTGAGCCACTCTTCACTCTTAATCTAGCCTCCAATATTAAAAAGAAACAATCCTTAAAATCTTGTATCACGAAGGAACTATCACCCACTCCTATCTCTTGGGAATGCCCATCTTGTGGTAAACACTCAATGTCAAATATTCGGATGAAATCTTTTGATAGATTGCCAGACACCCTCCTTGTCATGTTGTCAAGACAAAACAGCACTAGTAATTACTCTGGTGATGTAGATTTACAACATTCCTTAACATCATCAGATTTAAAACTGCCACTCAGTTCGGGTTCGGTTTCATATCAATTGACTTCAATTATCAAACATATTGGAACCACTGAATCTGGACATTACACTGCATGTATTAATAAGCCAAACTTCGGTTGGATTCACTGCAATGATGATTCGATAAACCTTCTCAACAAAACTGACTTGAACAAAAATGCTTACATCCTCATGTATACCAAAAATCCACCAGGTGTGGAAATGACAGATGCTATAAACTGTCTGACTACCGAAGTCGATATCGGAGATGGCGCTGATGACAGTGAAGAAGTCATAGTAGTCGAGCCATATCGGTGATGACACAGATGACGATGACACTGTCGGCGTGCCAATTCCAGCACACCACCTCGAGTGAGGTGGGCAGACCAGAATGCATACACTCATACCAATCTCCAGTCCAGACCAGAAAGAACCACAATCATGCCTGCCAGGGCTGAAAACCCCAAAAAGCTGGACAAAGTCCACACGGTCCTGGCAGGCCTATCAGCTCCCTGTCTCTAGTGCCACTCCTCCACCGGGGGAATAGTATGCTGCTGTGCCCTGAGGGTCCGCACACCGCGGTGCCATGCAGCCGGATGCTTCGTCAGGGATATGACAAGGAGTACCCGAAGGCAGGTCCAAGTCACCCCGTCACCGTCAGACTTACAGACAAGGGAAGATGTAGGGAGGGTCACAGCGGGTGGAGGCAGAGGCTCTCACGTACGAGACAGGTGCCGGTCACGGGTCCCCGAAGGGTACATAAGGTCGTAGGAGTCAAGGTACGGCATGCAACATTCACATAACAGGTCTTGTGCATGCTTGCTAAACCTCTAGGCTAACTGTCATTCTATCGGTTGGTTGTATTCTGCACATATTTTCAAAACCAAATCATAAAGTACCTGCAACAAAGTACCTGCAAAGCACAGTCAGATACAAAACCCAAAACAGGACAAAACAGAGGGTACTCACAGTCAGATCATGCTGCTGCTTTCTGAGTAGGCCTCCATGTCGAAAATCCAAAAGATCTGGCAGCCTGAATCATTGCCTTTTGCATATCCATGTAGCTGTCAAAGAGCATGTTGAAGTAGGGCACGGTGTTCTTGGTGGGAGGAACTGGCTTGGTGTAGGGGTCAGCCAAGTTCTTCTCCGAAGGTACCCTCCAGCATATGATCCAGCCCAGTCTGACAAAGTCTCTGAGCATATGGAATCTGACCAGAACATGCTTGATCTTCTGGGATAGCGGGATGTTCTCAGCAATAGATCTGCATGCATCATTATCCAGGAGAAGAGGAACTGGAAGCTCCAATCTGGGGCAGGTTGCTGAGGCTGGTAGGTATTCTGTGCTTCTCATATTCTGATAGTCCACTGGCCTGCGGTCTGATTCTGAATAAATCTCGAGCTCATCTGTCACAGACTTGCCATCAGGCCTGACACCACCGACTCCTGTACCCGTAGGTGTAGTGTAGTCCAGGAGTTTAGTCAGGAGAGTGCCCGGCTGTAACCCAGGGTAACTGAATGCAATGTCAGTGGCGACCCTCTCTGCTTCAGTGATCTCATAATCAAGTCCAGTAGTAGAGGGTGGCTGTCCTTGAATAGGGTGTTGGATATAGCCGAATATTTCTGTCAGCATAAACATGAGAGATACTACCCGCTGAGCTGCAGTAGATGCTGCAACATATTCTGAACCCGTAGAAGATGTCTCTGTGATAGTCTGTCGGACTGTACCATACTGTAGAATCATGCCACAGAAGAATATCACCATGCCAGAGTATGATCTAGCTGAGTTTTCCAAGTCTCTGGCCAGGTCAGCATCGGAGTACACAAACAGTGTGAGCACACGTGCTGGCCTCTCAGGGTAATAGAAGGCCATTCTGTAGTGTGCCGTGCAGTCCAGATACTGTGCAATTCTGATAAGAGCTTTCATTGAGTCCTCTGAGGGACAGGCCACAAACTGTGATAGATAAATAACTGCATAGTAGATATCTGGCCGTGAAGTCCTGCTGTGCCAGAGCAGAGACCCAAGGATAGACCGATAGGGCTTTACCAGAGTGAGGTCAGGGTCTGCCGGTCTCGATATCACAAGTTTAGAGTCCATAGGTGTGCGGAAGGGTCTCTCGGGTATATTATTAGCTGTCATAAGGTCCTTAATTTGCCGAGACTGATTGAGGTACACCCCCTGGTCATCATGCTGTACTGTCATCTGAAGGATAGAGGATATAGGACCCAAGTGTTTGGCCTTAACCCCTCTTCCGGTATTTGTTACGCTAGCGTAACAAACACTAAAATTTGGATTCTGGCGGTGTTCCGTAGCCAAATGGCAATTTGAAAATAGTTTTGGAAACGTCTACTCAAGGCGCGACTAGCCATCCACTTAAACAAGTGACACTAGAAAAGATGCAAAAAATATTTACAAATGCGCAGCGGTTTTTTACCTACCGAAAGTATTCATCCCTGGTATCAACCCTTACTGGAATATCCCGGTTCAAGATATCAGACAGTCAGTGAACCAATATAGATAAACTCTCATAAGAAATAAACCCTAAGCTAGATATACCCGGAACGGTCACGGAGTCGGAACGGTCTCGAGTCTAGCTACCTGTGACACTCGGTGTGTCACAGCACGGGCTTACGGATCAGTCACAGGTCCAGTGTTGGCTACCTAGGAATCTGTCATAGGGGCCTGCACCGGGACTCCCGGTCAGGGCTGCCTATACAGATTTCAGCACACCACCCCAGCACTGTGGGTGGTGACTGACAGGTAAGTCAGAAAAGTCAAGATAAGTTAGGGTAGGAGCTAGGGTGACAAACCTAACTGCTAATTCAACTGTGCCATTCTGATACACAAATTGAAACCCTCTAGCCGGCACAAGTGCAGAAATATACAGGTACTCAGGTCCTGCTAAACTACTGAAAAGCACTGTGGCAGCAAACCAGATTGAAGATTGTAGATGTCAAAGTAAAGCATAAACCAAATTGAAGACCATGTTGAGGTCAAAGCACATCTCAGTGCACCACCAGAAAGTGGTGCACTGCCAGAGCCAGAAGTAAAGCTACTCGGGGTCAAAGTCCAGAGGAGCACCGTCACCACAATGTCCACGGTAGTAGCTTGCAGCACTGCTCTCCAGTGGGTCAGGCGGCCGGTGAACCACCGTCGCAGCACCCAGGGAGTGCAGTACTGCATCCAGAGTGACGGGGTCCAGCTCGGATATACCGGGGTAGATGCATAAGTCTCCCCTGCACAGCACAGGCTGCGGTGCAGCCCGACCCGATACCTGTACAGAGTCGATGTCATTGGCCGCCGTGTAGGCGGCTGCCCCCACACCCATGATCGAGATGAAAAGAATGAGGGAGACAAAGTAAGGAAAACCCCACGGGCCCGCGTGTGCGGGGAAGCCCCATGGCGGCTTGCCACAACCGTAGGTGCGGGAAGCACCACCAGACTCAGTCACGTGGGCTGCGGGCTCTGACGCATGATTAGCCGAGATGGCCGGAGCCCGCGGCTTGACGGCGAAGCTGCCGTCTGCAAAATCCTCGTAGTCGTCGGTGTCATAGCCGGTCAAGTCAACCGGCGCCACCGCGGAGTGGTTGGCAGTGTCCACAACCCCCGCGAATTCACCGCCGGACTTCTCCGTGGTGGTCACCCGCGTCGATTGAAGGGACACGGGCGGGCCGTAGCCGTAGAGCTCCAGGAGCTCTTGCTCATTCTCCAAGACAGGCATAGCAGGGGCCGGCACGGCGGATGCCGATGCCGCCGCACCACCTGCCGGAACCTGCTCCTCTGGTGTGATACCTGCGCTTGCAGTGTCACACACCAGAGCCGAAGCCTGCGTCGCAATGCCCCCAGGCGGCGGGAAAGAGGCGTGAGTGTAATGTACCTTAGGCTCTACCGCCGCGTTGACCTCCGCCGCGAGGTCGTCCAGCCGCTGCAGGATGTCGTCACCGGACGTCTCCGCCACCGGTGTCACCGCGTCAACGGAGAAGCCGTAGGCCGACACGTCGATGCCTCCCACAACTCCCCCGCACAGCACCGCTGGCGGACCGTACACCGTCGCCGCGCGGGCAAAGGCCTCAGCTCCATCATCCGCCGCCTCCTGAAAGACAGCACACATGGCGAGGGCATGCACGCCCTCCGCATCCTCGTCGTCGATGGGGATACAGAAAGCCGCGGCCGAGGTGGGGGAATGTTGGCGACCGCCAAGCGGGCAGTCGCGGTAGAAATGATAGAGGTCCTTACCAGTCTTCTTGCAGCGGGTACACAGCGGCTTAGCCCGCTGCTCGTCACGATCGTAGCCCACCGCCGGTGGGGATTGGACCCCCATGCGGAAGCCCCGCGGTGACTGCCCGCGCTGCTGCTGCCGGCGCTGCCCGTGCTGCCGCTGCGGCGGATCCCGCTGCTGCTGCACCACCGGCGGAGCCGCCCCGCACTGCCGCTGTACCAGCTCGGTCAACTCCTTGATCTTGTCCAGAAGTACCTGGTGCTCGCTGCTGGTGAGCAGAGCCGACGCGCCACCACCTGCGGGCTTGGCCAGAACGGCCCTCCCCACGTCCGTCTGCGCCCATGCCTGATAAATCTCTACAACCAGAGAGCGCAGAGCACCGAGTGAAACCGCCGCGAGATCTGCCACCATGGGGTAACGCACCTTGACCGCGGCGTAGAATACCGGGTCAAGCCGGCTGTAGAGGCTGAGCTTCCTGGTGGCCTCGGTTGGGGTCCAGTCGGCGGCCTTGTTATCCCGCACCAAACGTTGTTCCCGAGCCAAAATCGGCTGCGGGTCAACGTTTGCGGGATAACTAAGCGCGGCATGCTCCTGCTGGAAGGACTCCCGCAACGCCACCGGTACGCTGCGCTTCACGATGTCCACCAGCGCACGCCGTCCATCTCGGTCGGCAGATGCGTCCGTACCCGTAAGCCAGACGTGGGCGTTGCTGTGCTTCTCGATGATAAGCCCAAGCACGTCGTACAGCAGGGCGTTCACCTTGCCCACCACCAAAGCCTGGGGGTCGTCAAGGTCGAACGAGACGAGGTCCAGCCCAGCGGACTCAAACTCCGTACGTAGCTGAACCACCACATCGGAGAGGAGACCCACGTCAGAAGTGCCGCTGAAATAGTGCTTCTTGTCGCCAAGGATATCCTCGCGGATACCCTTGGCCCACGTCCGATGGAGCCGCCCCTTGTAGACCTCGTCCACAAGCTTGGACTGCTCCTGTAGATACTTCCTCGTCGCAACGTCGGCGTCGGTGTTGGAAGTAGGGTCGGGGTTCGTAATAGCCGGTGATTTGGCCGTCGGTGTGTTGCGAACCGCGTCAGTGAGCCTCAGCGAGGCGTCGATGTCGGAGTCCCTCGTGAGGGACCGTTTTGCTCTAGTGGATACACCCATAACTCTGAAAGCCTGATGGGAGGTGGTACGTCGGGGCGCGTTCGGGTAATGTCGTGGGGAAGATGCGACGCCACAGTCACGGAAGGAGCGGTAGAGCCATGCGAGCGAGGGGCACTGGAAGACGTTGTCGAGGTCGAAGGCGCTCGAGCCACCAGCCCAAAAATCGGAAGCAAGCGGGATCAGGGCAAGCGTAATACCGTAAATGAACATTGCGTCGACTAGGTCCGGTCCAGGTCGAATCCCCATAGCTGCGGCTCAAAGACGCTCACCGCAAACAGCTCATCTCAAAATTCCCGTGAGTCCCCAAACGCGCCGTCGCGCACCACCTCTCCAAGCGGCTGCTTTAGCCAATCATGGCCAAACTAGCTGTGGAATATAGCGTGGAATGGGTCCACGACCTACTGGAATATCCCGGTTCAAGATATCAGACAGTCAGTGAACCAATATAGATAAACTCTCATAAGAAATAAACCCTAAGCTAGATATACCCGGAACGGTCACGGAGTCGGAACGGTCTCGAGTCTAGCTACCTGTGACACTCGGTGTGTCACAGCACGGGCTTACGGATCAGTCACAGGTCCAGTGTTGGCTACCTAGGAATCTGTCATAGGGGCCTGCACCGGGACTCCCGGTCAGGGCTGCCTATACAGATTTCAGCAACCCTAACATGATTGTTTATAACCCTAACACTGACCCTACTTTCAGTCCTTGACTAAACAATACATTGGCGTGCTAGGGTCATGAATAGGGTTGTCATATTGTGAGTACACGTCATAATGATAGTGGCTTTCTTTTATGATTCTATTGAGCGTAATATTGTGTGTAGTTGGCAAAAAAGAAATTGCATAGGCTTATCGGATCTGCCTGAACCAGACCTTTCCGTGAGTATGTTCAAAAATTGAATCGGATCTCTAGAGATGTAGATATTCAAGAAAAGGGATGATCCCAGAGAAGTGAGAGATTCCGTTACCGGAAGAGGGGTTAAAGGTTGCTCTGAAAGCAGTCCAGAAGGCCCTCTCAAGAGCCGTGGAACAGGCCATACCAAAGTCATCCACATATACCACACACATAGCCTTAACCGTAGGCGTGTAGATGAAATAGATACAGGCATCATGTGTAGACTGCCTGAATGAGTGTCCCATGTATTTGAAACTGAGCATAAACTGTTTAACCATCCTCTGCCATGATGCACCGGCAATCTTGAGGCCGTACAGCGCATATGAGAGTAATGCATAGCTGTAGCCCTTAAAAGTATAGCCAGAGGGAAACTGAATCCACACGGGGAACTCAAGCTTAGCATGCATAAAGGCCTGAGACACATCCAGATGTGACACCACCAGCTGGAATAGAGCTGCAAATATGAAGAGCAGTCTGAAAGCTGATATCTCTGGGGTAGCTGAAGAGGTCTCCCACGGAAGGTAGCCTGTAGTTCTGCTGCCGTCACCAGCCATACGGGCTTTAAATATCTGATAGGCCTTGCCTGCGCCAGTAGGGTCAGGTTTGAATGGCATAGACAGTACAAATAGTGTAGTAAGGTACTGTGCACTAGCCGGAGGTGTTCCCAGCTTGAGCTTCTCCTGATTAACCATATCACCAACCTCCTGATCCATAGCTTTTAGCCAGTCTTCAGACTGTGGTGAGGATAGGGCCTGTTTGACACCGTGAGGTAGCTTAATCTCTGGTGCCGAGACCTCAAGCATATGGGTAATAGTAGAGGTAGGAGCATCAGAGAGAAACTGCTCCATGCTGCTGAAACTGCCAAACATGTATTCTGCTCTGAGGTCACTGCTGAGGGTGTCAGAGAAGGGCAGGTAAGCTGCTGAATGAGTGGATGGGAAGATAATCAGGTTGGCCGGGAGATCAATGTGCCAGCCAGCCGGCTCGTCGGGGCAGGGCTCCAGGATAACACCGTAGGGCCTCCTGTTGCCTCTGTGGGTGGAGATGAGAAGTGCGCTGTAGATAGGTGCTCTGATTGCCTGACGAGCCTTCACAATAGTCCAGATAGGGTAGTGTTCATTAATGCCATTCAGCTTTCTGTAGCAGTCCAGATAGTGCAGTAGGTCCCGATAGTGCTGACCATCTGATGTCTGTGATACATATCTGACTGCCATAGTCCAGGTAACTGTGCCATCTGTCTGAATAAGCTGAACACATGCGTGTGACTCCTCTCCGTCAAAGAAAGAACCAATACCATGAATCCTCGAGCCTGCTGTGTCAAAGCTGTCACTGAACGGCTGCGGTCTGTCATAGGATGCATCAAACTCCCGCTCTGCCTGATGTGGGTCCGGAAAGGAGCCCAATATCTCTCCCATGTCCTGATGATTATGAATCCAGTGAGGCTTGCCAACATAGTGTACCATATTTGTCTCTGTATCCAAGATCTTATATGCCAGAGAGCTGACTGATACACCAACAAGACGGCCTGACCAGGCCGCCCGCTGGGACTTCCTAGACATGCCAGGCTGTCTGGAGTTCCTCTGCTGCTGAGACATAATGACATAGCAGTTTTGGCCGAAGGCCTTCAGTTTTGCATAGCCATAGTGGTAGCCTCTGATCTGATGAAATGGTGTAGAAGAGATGTTCTTGTGGGTAGAGAGGTTCCATATGAAGCCAGCATGGGTGGCAGCCAGAGGCCAGTAGTCCTCGGGCATGCCAGCTGCCAGAAGTAATGCCTTAGTCATGTCGGATATCTTGCCAATGGCATTATTCTCTGCATGAGGATTGTCTGTATGTACTGTAGGTGATGATTTATGGTGTAATATACGATGCTTCTGATAGAAAGCAACACGCTGAGGGTCACCCATCTCTGGAGCACAGTCTGTACGGAGTGTAATGGACTGTGGTGCATATCCCATTGCATGTAAGCTGCCGTAGAAATGAACCAGACAGGTGTAGTATTCTGATTTCTGTACGAAGGTATATACAAATATGAACCTGCTGACATAGTCAATGAACTGACATCGGTACAGGTGGCCGTTGTAGCCAGCTGGTGTAATAGGTCCTGTCATGTCAGCAGCCCACTTCTGGCCGGGCTGTATGGCAACTGCTCTCAGCTGGTCATGGTGTCCACAGGGCTTCTGCTTCAGTTTACTTGTACAGCATACTGCACAGAACTGAGAGCAGGTCGGCATAGCTGCTATAGCTCGCCTAGACAGCAGAGGCCGACCGAGCTGGATGCCAGGTAGGTCGTAGAGCTTAAGCAGACTGGCCGTAGAGCCGTGGCCCATGACTGCATGGAACTCCACAAAGGGACTGATCCGAACAGGTGTGTTTCTGTTCCTGAACAGGATACAGATCTCAAAGGGAGTGCCATCAATGAATACTCTGTCAGGTCCGCCATCTGAGCCAGCCGGTGTCAGTGGGTGACTGGAAGCATATGTGTGCTTCCGAGAGAAACTGAATATCTTCTTACTGCCTTTAGGATAGATGCGTAGTACCTCCATAGTACATGTCTTGTGTCATATCTGGTGTTGTGGCATATACGGGACAATCCAGAAGTAGGTGGTGTTATGCGGGTCAAGGAGAAAGTCATGGTTGCCCTTAGTCAACATTCTGTCAATCATACTGATACTGAAGGGAATGTTACCATAGAAGAACTGACCCGTCCACTGCTTGGTGTGACAATCATCTGATATGGACCAGTGCTCAACCTCAAGAGCTGGATGATTGTTACCCTCGCCAACAGGCAGAGAGTCACCATACATAGATACATCAAAAGCCGGAGTACCAAGTTTAGCTGTAGCTGTAGGAGAGCCGTGAGTAGTAGCCCATTTAGTATACTCGCTATTACTCCACTGCCAGTCTGATGAGTCTCCTGTGCGGGTCCTGACAGCTGCTGAGCCGAAGTGGTGAGTATGCGGGCGCTGCGGCTCATCCCAGAGGTAATCCACCTGATTGTCTGTGATACGGTATGTCCTGCCTGAGTCCAAGTGAGTGTAAGTCATGCTGATGAAGTCTGGAGAACTGAAGCCGTGTCTGAGCATAACCCGGTTAGATAGAAGGGTCCTGGCGCCTTCTTTGAAGTGGCAGCCAGGAATAGAGTACTCATCTATCTCCCCTGATAGTACCTCACGACCGTACAGGTGTAGTGTGCAGGTCCCGTCAGTTCGGGATACAGGACCTGTCATCACCGTGGAGAAACCAATAGTGGAGGAGGTATCCAAGGCCGAGATCCTGGACCTGGTGCCTGTGATATTTCCAGTGGCACCAGAGTCCACTACAATGCCGTCACCGTCCCGTGATAGTGCATAGGCCGAGACAACTGGACTACAGGTGAATACTAGCCCAGGTGGTGGTGTGCCGTGTGCTGTCCAGGTGAAGCCGAGCCACCAAGACATGTGTACCACGGCACCACCGACGGTGATCATGAGATCTGCCAGGTGTGAGGTGGTCTCGAGGACACTGCCAGTCTGATGCCAAGCCACTGAGCCGACACCACCGACACCTCTGTCCAATGTACTGTCGCCTGATATTGACTGGAAGTCCATGAAGAATAGAAACAGACACTGAATGATAATTGCCAGAATGGTTGCCAGTGCCAGAGCCGTGAGGTGTCGAGTCCGCCTGCGGCGGTCCTCACTGTCTGCTGTCATAGTTGCCCGGAAGAGCTGTATTTGAGAGGCGGCATCGGGTGGCATACCCGAGCTGGTGAACTGGCTGTGGTCACTGTGAGGGTCTTCTGAGCCAGGTCCAGAGGAAGAGTGTCCAGCCCCAGAATCTGACCATTCCCAATCACAAGAACCACTGTACCCGTTGTTACCAGCCCAAGTGCCACCATCAGAGCCCCCATTATACAGTATCCCCGTCCCCGTCCCCTGGGCCCCTCCCCGTGGGCCCCCAGGTGACAGCAGTCTCAGTCCGTCCGAGGCATCCTCATGTCCCACAAGCATGCTCACATCTGCCATGGCACAGCCCAGGAAGCCGAGGACAACAAGTGTGGAGACGAGGGCATGTCTGTAGAAGGGTACACCACCCCTACCTACACCCCTACGCAGGGCAGGTCCAGTGACGGGCGGTGGGGGGTCATAGTACTGTCCTTCCCCTGAGCCACGGGGCTCAGGGCTGTCGGGCTCGTCCGAGGCCCCGACTACGGACCCCGCAGACACCCCGTGTCCGCTGGCAGGGAGGCCCATAGCCGTGGCATATAGTCCAGCTCCTGCGGTGACAGAGCACGGGCCAGAGCTGGGAGGGAAGGGCACTACCGGAGGTGGTACTCGTGGTTCCCTCGAAGTCGTTGCGGCCGAAGCCGGCAGGGTGTCGTACCACTGGGTGGGCTGGGTGTGATCCTCACACCACAGCCTGTCCCAGTGGTCCTGCTCCCTGTCGGTGAGGCCGGGAGGAGTGCCGCGAAGGCCACGCCGAAGCTCCACGAAAGGGCCGGGCGGGCTCCGGTCCAGCCACAGACTCCAGCTGTGAGCTCCAAGACCTCGGCCCCCAAGCCCCTTCTTCCTCCCGGGTCTCACTGAGATGTTGTTCGGTCATTGGAACCGAAGATCACCTGCCATCACCATGTCAGCGAACAACCCGGAGCCAGGCTCCAGGGGTGTCTCGTGTGCGAAGAGCGCTGACACGGGGTGCATACAGGTGTCTCCATGCTCGGCATCGCTCGGTGTGTCACCCGAGAACAGTGCGGTAGGATCCAACGTCTGAGCGGTCCCGTCTAACACCACACCTGCGTCGAGATGCGACTGGGTAGACGCAGGCTGTGGGTCACACGGTGAGCATGTGATGCTCGGGTCCGCACGGTAGAACGACGAAAGATCAAGCGGTGTCTCAGTGGCAGCGGCAGAGTCCATGCGGGCATCGACCGGTGGGGTTGGCGTGGTGTCACGATCGACACCACCCACCCCGAAGCTGCCAAAATGAACTCTCCCTAGTGAAAGGGAAGAGTACGGCTCCTGAAGATCTTGCTCATCGTAGCCCGCCTCGTCCCCTGCATAGCAAAAGGCTTGGAACTTTGCGGAAGCCTTCCGCTGGAGTCGATCCCACTCGTCATGTTGTTCCTGAGTGTAGGATTCATGCTCCCAAGCATCCCACTCAGAGTCAGTCCACTCCTGCGGTGCCCAAGCGGGTGCATGAGAGGCCTCATCCCCCTGGGTGAGATAGGCGGCAAAGGACAGGGAGCCGTCGTCCGGGTACGTGCACACCGACTCCGATGAGTCACAAATGTCTGGTGTGCCGTGCTCCCAACAGACTGCCTGAAAGGCCTCCTCCGAATGCTCGTAAGCTGCCTGGTAGCGAGCTGCCAGAACATCGGTGAAGGCCCCTTCGGCCAGAGCCTCGGGGTCAAGCCGCATGGAGTGTGCCGCCAGGTGCTGCATGTGTGTACAGTCTGCCTGGCGGTGCCTTCCACCGCAGGACCAACAGTTCCCGTAGAACTGTTTGGAACCCGGGTGGAAGGTGACTCGGGCCTTCTGCTTCTGCCCCTTGCCCTTCTTGCCTTTGCCTTTGCCTTTCCCCTTCCTGCGGATTCCCTGCGGCCAATTCCCCCCCTTCGGCAAGGGGGAGGCAGCAAAACGGAAATTCTTCCCCTTCCCCTTAAAGGGGTGGGAAGACCGTCCAGGGTAGTAAACATCACGCGGGCGGGTAGGGCGTAGGTCAGGGGCTCCCCTGGGGTCCAGACCGCCACGTTCACCGTGGCGGTGCCCTGCATCATTGTAAAAGGCGCTTGTCAGTGGCTTCGCTTTCCCTAGTGGGTTGTAGACCCGCTGAATCGCGAGTCCACAGCTCACCAGGGTCAGCTCTGCCTGTGTCTTGACCTTTTCAATCGCGTAGTCCTCGTGCACCTGTTTGTAGGTGACGGGACATGTACGACGAAGGAACAACCGTACCGCATCTTCCCTCGAGATGTCGAGGCTGGAGTGTTGCCCCAAGTCCGTCGCAGCGTTACTGACAGCGTCAGTGAAAGCTTTGATGAACTGTTTGGGGTTCACACCCGCCGGGACCTCTACTGTGGGGGTAAAGATGAAGTCAGTTTTGTCAAAATCCTCCAGGTCAGGCATCACGTCCCTGACTAAGGCAGTTGAAATAACCTTGCCGTCGTCAGGGAAGTAACGATGTGCTTCCCGAACTGAAGCGAGCGCTGGACCGCCACAGAGATACTCCAACAACTCCTTTAGAAGTTTGTTTGCGTTGGGCATCACGGTGGCGGTGACGTCGTCCAGACGGAAAGCATGCGCGTAAAGGACGTTAAACCTTGTGAGGCGCGAGGTAAGCTCCTCAACGAGGGAGTCAAGTAGTGAGCGAGCATTAGACTCGTCACCACAAAACCTCCACTCGTCGATGGCGTCCCCTTTGCCACACAGCTTAGATTATTTTAACGCCCCTTACTAGCGCCTCAATCTTCTGCTGATCATCAAGGAAAGCCGCTGACTCGGAATCAAACTTCTTCTCAGCTGCTGATTGTTGTGATGACGCGGCGACTGGTGTGGGCACCAGTTGATCAAATTGCAGCTGCCTCTTAGATGCACCAGCTGGGTGCGCTCTCAATCTTGCTGGAGCCATCAGCTGATACGGCGTAGAGGCCATGCCGGAAATTTTACAGTTGCGGTCCTCGAGCGTTAGACAAGAAAATCCAAGAATTCAAAATGTTCGATAATCAAGGTTCTAAAAAATACACTGCAAAGTTCTCGCCAAGAGAAAACAAATTTACACTTGAGCAATCTCTAGAAAATAAGGGCAGGGGCTTCAAATTCAGGGTCAAAGGTTCAAAATTTATAGCCGCGAAATAGGGTAAGGTAAGAGAGGGGTGGCGATCGTGTTGTGAGGCTTGATGTCGACGCGCGTGCTGCTTCGGAGACTGCGGCTAGCTAGACCGGTCCATCTTTGTCCTAAGCAATTGTGCTCACGAACGGAAAATCTTCCTCTCTCTCACTCTACCCCTTTCGTGACTAGTGCGTTCTAGAACCTCATGCCCCGATCTTCAGCCCCGAGCCCCTATAAAGGCTTTAGCCAGCCATAATTGGCGGTTTTAAATAACCACCTAAGGCCGGTGGTGGGCGCAAACCTGTGAAAACAAACACACAGTGAAGCACTACAAGTCGGGTGCTACGCTCGCATATGTCAACCGTGAAACTGTGAAGCTATACACAAGATAATACGATGTGTTATAGCTTCCGCCGAAAGAATGTGATGACAGCCCCTAAGGTGTCAGGTGTGGAAATGACAGATGCTATGAACTGTCTGACTACCGAAGTCGATATCGGAGATGGCGCTGATGACAGTGAAGAAGTCATAGTAGTCGAGCCATATCGGTGATGACACAGATGACGATGACACTGTCGGCGTGCCAAATCCAGCATTTATTGCCCTTGAATATGCTTACGGGTTACTTTTGGTGTTGAATAACTATTCACATACAACACAACTTACTTTTCATTTACAAAAAACATTTGTTGTTTCACAGATGCCGAAGTTCCCTAATCATGACAAGTACCCACACATGCATATGTTTTGTCTCTCAAATAAAAAACGCCGCCTATCGATGCCCTCATCAAGGCAGGCCATATGGTCGAATTTTGGCACCTTGGAATAGATTAGATGTTAGTGAAGATATGGATACAGTTGTTGTTGAAGCATCCTAGGTTGTTTTATACATCCATAAATGGCCTATAGATTATTGGCGGTATAATTTACAATGTCTGTTAGTAGCACCTCTCCTAAAAGTCATGGTGATTTGTGCAATAGTGTGCACCTTGCTGGAATAAATTGCGAGGAAGACAGATACGCTGTCCGGCTAAGCTCGCTAGGAAACAAACTGATAATCATATAACTTGTGTCTGGCCGAAGCTTTATGCTCTCGGAAACCCAGACAGTGAAACGATGACTGTACTACTGTACTGTACTACTGTACAGTACAGTGCTAGGATGTCACGGACACGAGACGGAAGCAGGGTCAGGCTAGTGGCTAGTCAGAGCCCATAATAACTAAGCCTAAACCCGAAGTCCAGCACACCACCCGTGGGTGTGACTACCTAGCAAGGCAGGTACAGAGTATACAGCCACGTTATAATAAACAAACACCTACGTGCAACTCGGTGGAAACCGATCACTTCTAGCTGGGTGCCGGGGTCTTGACCCGGTCATCCCACTACTGGGCTAAAGCTAATCAAGCTGCCAGGATGATTGACAAGAAGCTCAGCCACTTTGAAGCTGGTCAGCAGAGCTGAGTTCAGCGGTTGGGATGTAAACACAGAGTAATCCCGAAGTGAATTGCAGACTGTCCTTTTGAAATTGAGCACTACCAGGCCCAAGTGGGCAAGGCGGTTCCACAGCAGAAAGTAAATCAACTGAAGAACTCATACAAGCAAATTCCCATGGCGGTGTGAACATTGAAGAAAGAGATAAAAGAACTCGATCGTCAGGCGGCCAATCACGGATGTCCAGAGAGCCAAGTGGCGGATCCGAAGCAAAGATACCTCCAGTAGACCGATGGACGGTGACTCCGGGCTCAACCAGGCCCCTGTCACCACCGCCCACGGCAACCAGAGATGCCGTAGCACCGGCCAGCAGAGAACAACAGAGCATCGAGGACATTAATGCACACCGGAGAAAACCCGGCGGTGCCCGCGGACGGTACATCGGAGCTGCTAGTGGCGATGCCCCCCTGTCAGAGTCATGCTCAAGAGTGCCGAAGGAGTCAAAAGCCACTTGCTGCCCGCCGTCAGAGTCATTGTCAGAGCCTTGTTCGTTGTCAGAGACTTCAGAGCCAATGTCAGAAGTCTCAATCGTCATGCCAGCAAACAGCGGAGCCGGTGCAGAGTCGCCAAGCTGGAGCGATGGGACAGAACCAGGCAAGCCGTGAGAGCCAGGGACAGCCACTGGTGAGTCATGAGCCGTAGGCACACCACCAGCCACGAGTGCAGAGGGATCCCGAACCGCAGGCGGTGGCGGAATCGAGCCCCGTGCACCCGAGTGGAATGTGGCCAGAGGAAAGTGAGCCACGCCGTCATCGTCAGCCGCCGCATCCTGAGCGGAAGCCGCCGCATCCTGGAAGTGCCGCAGAGACGTGGGCTCAGCCGTCACAAAAGAATGCGCCGACAGCTCGCACACCTCTGGGCGACCCTCCATCGTGCAGAGCGACTCGAAGGCGTGCTCATCCCCCGCGTCATAGAAACGCTGGAAACGAACAGCCAGGCAGTCAGTCTCGTAGTCCTCAACCGCACTACAATAGTGGGCAGAGTGACGACCGCCGTTGGGGCATTCAGCATGCCAGTGCTTTAAACCACTTTGCGCACACACCGCATTCTGGCAGTGGGGCACGAAGGCACCACTCTTCTTGTCAAACGAGACATGAGGAGCGGTGCCAAGCGGCTTAACACCGGCACGATGAAGCTTGGCAGCAGAGCGAGTAAGGTGCTTGCCCGCAGGCGGAGGCCCTTCCCGCTTCTGCCGCTTCAGGTCACGAATGTCCTGTTGCATGCGCTCCAGCTGCTTCTGCAGACTGGACAACGCCGCAGCCAGGTCAGACGCGCCATCGCCGAATGACAGGGCAGAGACAGGGGCGTCAGAGACCTTCAGGCCGTGGCGGAACTGCTCCCGCACACGAGCCTGAATAGTCAGGAGAGACACGCCCTGCCGCTGGTCAGCCCGAGCCAGAGAGTTAGCCAAATCGCGGTATAGCCACGAATCGCCGAGAGCCTTCAGAAACTGCCGCTTCACCGCGTCCTCTGGCAAGTTGTGGGAACGCTGAACGTCCCTCAACAGGCCATTGAACTCGCGGATGCCACGGTCAGGATCTTTGCTGCTGGGGATGCGGACCGCCAGCAGCAACTCAAAAGAGTCAAAGGGTTCCGAACGTTCCTGGAGCATGCGCACCACCTCAAGGGCAGCGCGCTTGCCATCCCCAGGAACGTCGGACCCAGAGGCCTCAAGCCAGTCACGAGCAGGTGAGCCAGGGCGAGCCAGAAACGTCAGAGCCGAAAGCAACAACTCATTCGCCTCATGCCTAGCCTCAACCGCCATGTCAGCCAAGTCAAACAGGGGAGCAAACGCCGATGACTGGAGCACGAACTGTGCGCGCAACTCATGCATCAACTGTGAAAAAATGTCCACCGCGTCCGCCTCTGTCCCTGCAAAGCGCTGCGATTTTTCCCCAAGGATCTTTGTGGCAACGGTTTTGGCAACCTTCCTGTCGAAATTCTCACGAGCCAGCTGCTTACATTTGTCCAAAATTTCCCTCGCAGCTGCGGTGGTCGGAGCTGGCAGCTGCGGGGTGTGTGGTGTCGCAGAATGTTGCGCACCCACATCATCGAAAATAGTTTCCAATCTACGGACGCGAGACCGCGTCATGTTGTTCGTTGTTGTAACCATGATAGAGAGAGACAGGGGAAAAGGTTGAGCTAAACAGGGAGATGGTGGAAGAACGCTTACAGCGGCCAGATAGTTTGTAGAAGTCTCAGCTGACAGATCAAAATTCACAGGTCGTAAGCGAAACCATGAGAGCGGCCAAAATCAGTCACGTGTGGAACGACCTCGCCGGAGCCAGCGGCGCACGAAACAGATTAACTCTCGCTGCGACGATGCTTCCGTAAAATAAAAATAATCCGTCACTAACTGATCTCCTGCGCAGCGAAGGCGAGCACAATGCGTGCCGCCATCACTGCCAAGTCAAAAGGCCATACCGTAAGAGTAATTCACCACCGCCCAAGTGGGCGCTCAACCCCTCCTACGTCCTACTTAGCCGAACATGGCAACAGCAAGGCGCTGTGCCATCATCAGAATCACCGGAAAGCCGGTGCGGCCTATAACCTGCGAGGAAGACAGATACGCTGTCCGGCTAAGCTCGCTAGGAGACAAACTGATAATCATATAACTTGTGTCTGGCCGAAGCTTTATGCTCTCGGAAACCCAGACAGTGACACGATGACCGTACTACTGTACTGTACTACTGTACAGTACAGTGCTAGGATGTCACGGACACGAGACGGAAGCAGGGTCAGGCTAGTGGCTAGTCAGAGCCCATAATAACTAAGCCTAAACCCGAAGTCCAGCATAAATTGTACTTGCCATATCTTGCTTATTGTTATTGTACAAACAACTATCTGTGCTTCCAGATTCATTCCGCTCTTTTTTTGACTACTTCAAACATACATAAGTGTTAGAATTATGTATATTAGCTATTAACATCTATTTGTAGACTTTAATTCACTTGATAATATCCATATGTAATTCATAATACCTCCTACACATAGCTCTCGAGGGCACTCCATTTGTGTTACAAATAGCTCCATTTGCGTTACACATAGCTCTCGAGGGTACTACATTTATAACACCTCTAACACATAGTTCTCGAGGGTACTCCACCTTTAGTACCTATGAGGTCTACGGCTCAATTCATTTTACAGTAGCATTAGCAAGGTTTTAACTAAGCGATGCACAATGTCCCGCCAAAAATTGAGCGTCAAAACCCAGCTGGAAATAGAAAAGCGAATGTATACCATATACCTCTAGAATAAATTACGCGGATGCCTATCGATATCGGTTACCCGGTATATTAGCGAGGAAATTACCTCTGTACTGTACTGTCGGTTTTCTGTACTGTACTGTCGATTTTGGGGAATTATGTGCCGACGTGGCAGCCGTGCGACAGTACAGTACAGCCCGAAGGTTTAAGCGAAATATTATCGAGAGAGGGGCATGCAGTATTTTCCACCACGTTTTGTACTGTCGTCTGTACTGTCGTATACTGTCGTCGGTACTGTAGTCTGTACTGTCGGCTGTACTCCGTATACTGTCGTGTGTACTGTAGCATGTACCGGCCGTTCCGCACCATACTTAATTTCATTTTGGCGACATCCACGCCTCCGCCTCTATACTGTCGTCATTTTTGTCTGCATTGTACTGCCGTCGACGAAAAACGGTGGACCTCCAACCAGAGACGCGGAAATTGACATGCTGTCACGGACGCAGTACAAAGACGAGACAGTACAGACCAAACGACAGTACAGTACAGAGGTAATTTCCTCGTTAAAATTACGGGTTAGAGTCTCGTAGGTGTTCACGGTAATGTTCAACTACAACACTGCAATAAACGACGACTGGGGATTATTTTTTCCCCACCTGTACGTTCACGTACCCCTATACATATAGTCAATTCTCAATACAGTAGTGGAATACTGTAGTCATTGGACGAGTGAGTTGACTATCTATGAGAATGACCGTTGGAGAGAGGGACGCTGACCAGCAACAGTTCTCAGTTGGACCTATAGGCTGGCGAGAAACGAGCGACACGCTCCTCGACGCTGCGCTGTGCACCGCTGCGCTGTTGACGCGTGACGTCAGATGAGGATCTCTGCAGCCAGGAAAGATCGGATTGTCTCAGAAGTCAGATGAGCTAGCTGCTACTTGTAGTAGAAATACGTGTAGAGGTCGTGTAGATAAAGATATGGATATTACAGTTAACAGTACAAAGATAAGCAAACTGAATAGACGAAGACGGTGCCAAGAGACTCAGACTGACGAGAGTTCAGAGAGCAACAGAGCATTCAGGACAAAATGCAATTGGCTACTCTCCAATCATAACTACCGATGCGATCTCTGCTGTGACACTCGGTTCACAGCTTCACACATTCCTACCGGCCACACCTGTAATTATTCGAATCTGTTTGTTTCGTTGCCGAGTATCAAAAAAATGACCGAATATTATTTCGTACAAAATAACTGTATTCTTTTGAATACAGGTGTCACACTTTGTACAGGAGATGTATGCTAAAACTGTTGCTGGCTCGCGTCGTCGCGTGACACTCGAGTCGATATTATTTGAAAAAAGAAGAAATTCGCAGTACACTGTACAGTCGGTCAGCAGGATCTCTCAAAATCCTTCGATCGAAAAAGGTTTTAGGTCAATTTGAACACCTGAAGAAAGAAAAGGTGAAGTGCTTTGAAGTGCTTTCTGCACTTTTCAAGACGCCTTATGGATCCGCAGGGAACGCCGCATTTGTTTGCTGGCACTCATCAAAGGGCATATTCTTGCAATGACATTTCAATTTTTAACTCTTCACTTACAGACAGTCTGTTTGCCAATGATGCTTCTTCCAACCTTCAGTTGAACTCATTGAACAGCACCGCGTTGGATGTAAAAGCTTCTCCTGAACTCGGCTATTCTAAGTTATCCTACTTTGAGGTTCGCAAGCTTCACCGATATTTCTTCGAAATTAAACTCACGTTGAAATTTAACGTGTGTGTACATAGTGAGTAGCTCATGTTTATTTATTTTTG
>LGRX02001577.1:0-39316 GCA_001247695.2 Cymbomonas tetramitiformis
CGACACGCATTCTCCCACACCCCACTCATACCACACAGCAGGCATCCGCCCCCACATTTCCACTGCCACCACCCCCGACACAACCTCCACTTCCTCATCCCACATTGTCGCAGACAATACCCCGACACCCCAAAGCCCTGACCGCTCGCACCAACTCCCCGACCACATCCCGCGCGTGCTGCACACGCGCCCCAGTGGCCACGAAAATACCCATCCCAATCCAGTGGCCACATCCCCAACCATCACCAACCACCCACGAACCCCACCCACCACCACACGTCAGCACCCGCTACGCAGCACTGCACGAAACAGCGATTGTCCGTTCTGCGGGATCACCATCAATCGCCCCTACCACCGATTTCTTCCCAACCGCTGCGCAGTGTCAGGAACGCGAAGCGACCTCGTTCTGCGTGGCTACTCACCATGCAAAATTCTCGAGGGAGATGCACGACCGGAAAATCAGACCCTCATCCGCAACGCCACTGAGCTCATGTACATCAACACCGTCAAAGTCACGAATGGATTCCAGCCATTGACGCTACGACAATTCAGAGCAAACGGTTCAAAATGGGCAGCACCAGCACACACGCAGCTTCCCTCAACCGCCATCCCCACTCACACAACCGACCACAACTACGCACGCGGCGTATCCACCCGCGTAGGCAGTCATGCGGCCCCGGCCACACAGGATACCCCACCAACCCGCAACGGTCAGCCCGTACCTGTCGCACCACCCGCACCTGCCAATGCGCGTGGCCACCCCGCACCTCAAGCTGTAAGAGCCCCATCACACAGGCCCCGATCTTCCCCCATTCACCGGCACATCGGGCTAATGACCACCATCCTGTGTTTATTGTCGCTCGCCAGCCCCGCCACAGCCCTGTCCCACTCCACAGTCACATGCAACTCCCCTACACCAGCAAGCCACTTCCTTGTCCTGCCATCAACATCTGTCGAGCCGCAGCCTCTCCTCCCGTTGCTGGGGGGGGGGAATAATACATCACCAGGCACGACAGAAGCAGAGTGGGCAAGCATTACCACCAGACCTATCTTTTTTCAAAAACCCGCACACCACCACGGGCAATCCCAACTCAGCAACAAAACTTCCAACACGCCAAGCCCGACAACAACCACTCAACCCAGCTACCACAGCGCCACAACCACCCCAACCGACCCCGCGTGTGACAAGTCGGAGCCCCCCGCGGTACAACTCAAGCCTGACGCAACCTCCCTGCCACGCCGCGAACAGGCCCACACACTGACGCTCACCAACGCCGCCAACGCCACAGCAGCGTCGCCAACGACACACACCCCCACCAACATCGTCACTGTGGGGCTAGTCACAGCCTCCACCATGTGGGCGAAAGGGTTCAGCGCAGAAAGCATTGTGTGGGCCAGCGCATGCGCACTGGTATCCGTCACGCCCTGCCTATGGACACCCGGCTCATGGCACCTGGAACACACCACGGCCGTCGCAATCGCAGCTGCCACGGGGGCAGCCGCAAGCGCGACGCAAGGAATGGCATCCTGGGCCATTGGAGTGCTGGTGGTCCAATGGGTCGGATCAGCTACAGTGCACCACACGGCAGTCAGTGTCTTGCTCCTAGAGGCAGCGTGGCGGGCAGTACGGAGGTTCTCCTTGAACCTCCCCCCGCTGTTATGACTCGTGGAGCGGTCCCTTAGCGCCCGGATGAGGTGGGCACTCACCCAGGCCTGGGGCCCAGTGCCCAAGTCTGCTGGAAGGCGCAACCAGCGGGCTCAGCAGCAGGCCAAAGCTGCACTGCAGCTCCTTGCCCGCACATGGGTACAGCGAGCGTGCATACAGCTTGGCTGCGCATTAGCAGCCTGGACCATCTTCGCAACGGTCCAGGCCGACAGTGTGGGACACGTGCTCATGGAGACGGCCAGGCTCGTGGCAACAGAGGCATGGAGGAGCACGCCCAGCTGGTGTGCGGCGGCAGCGGCGGCAGCCGGGACAGTGTACGCATGGACCCGATTCCGCCTGGTCAACGCCAATGCCATCATGCGATTCGTCATCCTCAACCCAAAATGCGAGGACCCCCCCCAGCCGTTTCAAGCGCACCAGCAAGCGGAACAGACGTCAGGGCCGCGGGGCACCATCATCCCACAATCTGCGACGCAGGGCCAGCCTCAGGAAGGCAAAGGACAGACGCCAAGCCCGCAGAGGTAGCAAGCGGCGCAAAAAGCCACGGCAGCGCCACCAGGCGCAAGCATTCGCCACACAGGCGGGCGAGGTGGACGGCGCCGTGCCCCTCGGCAGGGAAGATGACGTCGAAGCACTGCACGCCCGTGACGAAGAGCTGGACGTCATCATAGGGCCTCAAGCAGGCTTCAACGGCGAGGGCGCGTGGACCAACGACGAATGGCAGGCCCTGCGCGACCTCCTACTCCGCGAAAAGGGCTTCATGGCCACCTCCGCTACCGATCTGCCCGGATACACGGGAGAGATCGGCAAGTTTGACATCCCCTTCAAGGACGAGTCAGCCTCGCACTACCAGAAGCCCCGGCGATTCTCGCCAGCCGAACGGGCTCTGATCGACGAACACTTCAGCAAGCTGCTGGCGGACGGCATCATCGAGAAAGCCCCGAAATACTGCGAGAACACCTGCAACGTCGTCGTTGCCATGAAAACGGCCTTGGATGGCTCCTGGACGGATAAGCGTGTGGCGCTGGACCTGCGAGGCGTCAACGAGCTGTCACTCCGAGACCGTACGCCTCCACGGCTGCCCGAAGACCTTTTTTACGACATCGGCCGCGACCAGTACATGACCAAGCTGGACCTACGCAGCGGCTTCCACCAAATCGTGCTGACCGACGACGCGTCGCTGAAGACATGCTTCTGGTGGGCACGCGACGGTGCCGCCCCCGAGCAGTACGTCTACAAGCGCATGCCCTTCGGCAGCGCGAACAGCACCGCCATGTTTGGGCGGGTAATCGAGCACGAGCTGCGCGGACTCAGCTGCGCCAAAGTATACTGCGACGACATCCTGGTGACCTCGCCCACCGCCCGCCAACACCTGGCCGACCTGGAGGCAGTCATGCAGCGCCTAAGCAAAGTGGGGCTGCGCGGTCACCCCGGCAAGTCGGTCTTCGCCGCCGGCGGGTGCGAGTTTCTGGGTTTCTTGCTTCGACCCGGTAAGCTGTCACCTCACCAGGCCAAAGTGGCCGCCCTGCTCGAACTGCCCACGCCCACAGATGTGAGGGGCGTTCGGGCCATACTGGGTTTCATGAACTTCTACCGGATCATGGCCGCGCGCATCGGCAAAGAGGACTACTCGTCGATGGCGTGGCCGCTGAACTGCCTGCTGAGAAAAGGCAACGAGAACGTCAAGGACTTGTGGGGCAAGGAGCACGACGACGCATTGGCCCAGCTCAAAAAACGGCTCACCGAGCCCGGTGTGGTCATACACGCCTACGACCCAAACCGGCCACTGTACCTCATGACCGACTGGTCAGGGGTCGGCATCTCTGCTATACTGGGGCAGAAGGACGACGAGGATCGTGACGTCATCATCGCGGCCGCCAGCCGCTCGCTCTCCCGATCCGAAATGCGCTACAGCAGCTTCTACGGGGAAGCCCTCGCGGCCGTGTACGGCGTGAGATCCTTCCGACACTACCTTCATGGCGTCAAGTTCACGTTGATCACCGACCACAAGCCGCTAACGTGGCTGCGCTCCTCGCAATCCCTGACCGGCATGCACCTGCGTTGGCAGGTCTCCCTGCAGGAGTTCGAGTACGACATCGTGCACAGAGCAGGAATTAGCCATACCAACGCTGATGTGCTATCTCGATATCCGAGAGAGTCGTCACTGGACCCCACCGGAGCTAGCCTGGACCCCACCGAGGAGGAAGCCGCGCTACCCACAGCAGGAGCATTCGCCTGCCTCTGCGCCCGACACCCTCGCTCCCACGAGGAGAGCACGCGGGACATCACCCCCATAGCCGCATGGCAATACGAGAGCCATGTGGGCGGGCTGCCCGGCGACCCCTGCACGAGTCACGACCTGGTCAGCCACCACCTGGGGGAGCACTGGTCCATGCACGCTGAGTACAGCGACCACGACGCCCGCGACGACGACGCGCTGACGCTCTAGGAGGAGGCATGCTGCTGGGTGGACGCGTACCTAGGCAGCAGAAGGCACGTCCCCGTCACCCGGGTGCTGTGCGGCGAGTGTGAGGATGGGCAGGCAACCAGCCTGGACACGCGCCCGCTCCCTCAGCGAACCGTGTCCAACCTCCATGCCGAAGGGTCCGTGGTCATAGAGCTCTGCGCAGGCCTGTGTTCGGGTTTGGAGGCATGGCTCATCGCAGGCGGCAACGTCACCAAGTATGTCTACTGCGATAGCAACGCAAAAAGTCGGCAAGTCGCCAAGCACAGGTTGGTGCAACTGCACAACCGGTTCCCGCAACAGCTCCCCCTGGAAGCCCTCCACGACGCCTTCACCTCAGTACCCCAAGACCTCAGACGCATAACTCGCAGTGACCTGCTGGCCCTCACCAACGAGAGTCCGTACATCTTCGCCATGGTGGGCACAGAATGCCAGGACCTCTCGGCGGCTGGGTCCCTACGAGGGTTGAAAGGTCAGCACTCGTCAGTCCTGTACGACGTGGTGCGTGTGCTGGGACAGCTGCAACTTCTGGCAGGGCACGACAGGTTCGCTTACATGATCGAATGCGTAGCGGCGCAGCATAACTTCAACAGCCGCGAGGTCCGCGACGTCATGCACCCCCTCATGTGTTCCATGATTGGCATGCCCATCACCGTGGACGCAGCACGCATGGGGGCGCGTGCGCACCGCCTACGGAACTACTGGACAAACATGGCCGGGCACGCAGACGCGCAATCCGTGCTTGACACCGTGGAACGAAACCCTTGTCGCCTCGTGAGGGACATTCTGGACCCCGGCCGCACCGAACAGGACGCAGCCGACGACACCGCATCCGGCCACTACCCCTGCAACGTGCGCGGAGAACCCATGAGGGCGTGGCCCACCATAATGTCCTAGATTGACAAATATCACTAAAGTGGATGTTCCGCTTAAGTTGATAACTCTATATATCACCAGAAAGTACATTTACTGCCATGGGTTTAAATCAGTAAAACCCAGAAAAATGATCAACCTCAGATGTTGATATACATCACAATTCACTTTTATGCCATGAAATTTGTCATGTGCAAAAGTAAAGTGATTTGCAGTAATTCTGTACTTTGTATCACACACACGCACAGAGATATGATATATATATATTCCGAAAAACTGCCAAAATAGGTAAAATTCGTTGGCGATAAATTTGAAAATTGAAAATCGGACCCTATTTTATTTGACAATATGATTTCATACCTATTAAGGTATGAAAAAATCATAATGACACATGTCATATCTCGTGTAACACCCTAGATAATAGGTGTGGAATATATGGGGGTAAACATATTGGCTGTAACACAAAATCGGTCAAAATGTTCTACGTGTAATCTTTTGAAAATTTGGGATTGCTTTTTTTTGCTATAATGAATATTTAGCTATCGAATAACAATCCCTGAATGACACAACACGTGTAACACCCTGTAACACCCTAAAAATTGAATGTGTGTGTCAGGGGTGTAACGTACCTTCTGAACACCACTTAACATTCAGTTAGGTATTAAATGCAGTTTTGCTTAAAAACATTTGCAAAATATTTATACTGCTTATTTTTTACCTATTTTAGGGTTACTTATACAATGTAACACCCTAATCACATTATTGGGTATATGGGCCACTGTAACCTGACATGCCCTAAAATGCCACTATAATTTCGATAAACTACGGGTTTGGCATTAACATATCATGCTGTATTCGATACAGACATGATGATATATCGGGCAACAACCCAAGAACTGTTGGGCAACAACCCTAAAACTGTATGAGCTGCTTCCTATAAGGACTGCAAGCTATAAGCTATAAGCTATAAGCTATATAAACAACTGACTGCCTGTGTGTTCACACTTCCTCAAGGGGGAAGAAGGTGGATAGGATTCACACATATCCATTTCATATTGCGATCTGGTGATTTCTGATGGATTGCTTTTGATAAAATCACTGCATCCACAAATAACGTTGAAATCTGCACAACGTTAAATCCACCATCACTAATAAAGTGTAAAGTCGGATGGGAAACTATATTCCAATGACTATAAGTCGACTTTTGCTCAGCATTTACATTCTCGAGTAAATTTGGAATGCTGAACTATATCCATGTGAGTTGTCATTACTACAAATGACATAGGTTTTGAATCGTCGAAATGAGTATAACTCCGATGTATTCATTAGTACAGAATAGCTGTTGAGATTATTCCTCCGGCTGGATTGCAATCATTTACAATACCTGTACATTCCGGTGACAAAATATTGCACTGGACTGATCACCACATTTGGTATAATCTGTGATATATAAGTCACCAGAGAAAGCATTGCAATCAGCACAATGTTGTCTAGACTCACAAAGATGAGTAACAGATATTCTCAGATGTAATAAATTGAGGCACAATGTAACCTACGCTAAAATCGCGTATGCTCGGGCACTGTATTGTGACCTGCGCTAAGATCGTGCATGCATGGACACAACATGACTTGTGCCAATGACGTGGACATATTTTATGCCACGACATCACATCTAAAATCAATAAATCACTCAGAGAGAAGGTGTTGACATTAGTGTAGCACCATTATACATATAGTCAAAGGATTTTAAAGAAGACACAATCTCTCCGATATTGACAAACATAGTACATATATATATATATATATATCCATGCTCTCTGATCATATATTGATATCCCACAGCATACGATGATGGTAATAGCAAGCCACTTCGCCGCTGGAGGGTAGTGTCGTATATATACCGCACATGCTTCGGCACTATATGACCCACGCTGATGGTGTGGATTCGGGCTGTATCCCAATAACTGCAATGCACCTTCGGCACAATGGGCTGCAACCCGAGAACTTCTATCCAGCTTCATAGAAAGCTTCCACGTCATCATATAGAGGTCGGACCTCTGTTGTATTTGAACGGCGCTTGACAACCGCCTAGCGATACACTTCCTTGAGGGGGGAAGATGATAAGCTAGAAATACAACTGAAAACCAAATAAATAATAAAGACAAATGATACAATAAGTAAGTTGCATCATTGTTTTTTGCCTGACTGTATACAGTCAAACCATGCAGAACTCCATGAAGTTGACACATACATCAGCCATGACATACATATGAACTTGATTTTGAAGACCTAAGACATTGTATACATCTGGTCTAGCATGTATCCAGACTAGAATTGTATATTGACACGGTGCAAGCACTATAGCCTCTGCCACCGATGATCATTGAAAAGGGCAACCATTCCTGATATTTCATACATATCATCTGATTGTATCATTAAAGGTGTCAAGCGTACTCAATGCAATATGCAGGCTACAGCCTGAGTACAACACCTAGATAGGTCAAAGCCACTGAGCTGACCAATGCAGCATAAATGCTAGCTGCCTTTAAGGCTATACAATAAGCCTATTGCCCTTATGTCTTGATATGTATCCGTGTATTGGCATCTCTTTGAGGTAATTATGCCTACTGAATGAGCCATACCAACCATCTTGTCTTCATTGATCATTACATATCTGATCATATCGCCATTGAGCAATGCCTATCCTGTGAGATTATATATCACGAGGCATTTCATTAGTGCACATTAAACAATTGTAGTGCAATAAAGATCATCAGCTCTTCATCATACCAAAAGGTTGAGTTGTTATCAATTGATTTTTCAGACACCATTTCTCAGAGGTCTATTCATCATGAAAGACAGAGTTTGTGCAATCATGGCTATTCAGCCTCCGACATAGCTGACATAGCTATTTAGCTTATGACCCAACCGTTGTTAAGCAGCCTCCACGCTATATGGCTGAAAAATGGCAAGCAATCTCTTCGGTCATTCTTGGGCATAGAGCAATCAAGCACAGCCAATCCAGGATGTTTATCCCGAAATTCTCCAAGAGTTATTCATGTTTTTCATGTGTCATATGAAAACAGCTAATATACCGCCCTATGATGGGAGTCATCTCCTTCAGCGAGGGGAAGTGGTTATGCTGTAAAGTTGACCAATCTGATCATCATAAAAGTGACAGATTTGAGAAAATCGATTGAAACTTGTATTGAAAATGACTATTCCTTACAATAAGGTATTGCATCTAAGGAAATAAAGGTTTCATCGTCTGGAAATAAAGGTTTCATCGTCTGAAATAGGAAAACACTTTTACATTGACTCTAGTTCCTGAATCCAGAATCGCATAGAAAAAATGTTCTATTCTGTGCATATAGAAAGTACATTAGATTCAGATTCTGAGCATACAAATGGACTTGAATGCACTCGGGTTTGTACTGAGTTGCAATTGTCCAAAGTTTTTATTCTGACATCATTATATATTTTTGGAATAGCATACAATGGTATAAACCATCCGCATACAGATTGACATCATACTTATGGTTTCATATCATTTTGGCACATAAGACACACATGCTTCATTGAGGAATTATGACTCTCTGAAAGCTCATTCTGGAATGTTTAGAAATTTAATGCCTCGACCATTAGGCCACGAAGTCTTGGGAAAAGCCATGGCGGAACTCGAACCCGCAATCTGCAGCTGGTCTCCAAGCACAGTTCATCCTCATTCTGGAAAGTGACAGAAGTTTTATAGTCATCAACAAGCACAATTCTATCGGATTGAAATGACACATTCATCATTCATACTTCTTTATCATAACAAGTCTCTGAATAGTGTTTGCCCAAAAATAAAATGGGCACCATTGAGATAAATGATCATGTGCTGAAGAATATACACATATCACTAGGCAATACCATGTTCTATTCATAATGAAATGACATGTCAGCCATCCGTCAGCTACGAAAATACAACTCGTAGTAAGTTGTTCTCATTACGGACACTTCTTGATTGACTCTCCATTAGCTTCGATACCAAAGTTAACTTCGGTACCATCACTGATTTCTTTGTTCATCATGACAATCATTTTCCAGAACATTGTCTAAGTTGGGCACACTATAGTGACCCTGAATTGACAAATGTATGTGGGCTGCAACCCAACAACTTCATTTGACATCATCTGGCATTTGCCACATTCAAAATCGTCAGGCATATTGCCAATATGACGTAGAGAGAATCAATGTTCAGATTGACATTGTTACCTCTAAAGCATTCGATGAGTAATCTCAGTCTGATTCTCTATCAAACCATTTTTCACATAACATAATGATTGAATAACATCCTCCATCACCATCTGATACATCTCTTGTTGCGAGGGGAGGAAGAGTATAGATTCATTCATTTTCATACAGCTGCCACAAATTGATTTACATCATTGTGATTTTGCTTGGAAAATTAAAATCTTATCAAAAGTTCCAGCATCTGTGTATAGCAGCCATAAAGTTGATGACACGGTACATCATGCCGATTGAAACATCAAATGAAGTCTTATTTGACTTACTGACACATGAAGTTCATTATGAAGAAATCATAGATGCATATTTCTCCGGCTCTATCATTTATATGAAGGGCACTGACATAGGAGAACGATGGTTTTTCAAATGTGAATAAGCTATATTGTAAGCTTACGACCATCACTTTGACGTCAACAGCCTGAGATGCTGATTGTCGAAATTCAAGAGTTGAAGGATTCGATGAATCAACCTTGATACATGTGTTTTGATTGATGAATTGTTGATCCATGGTTTCTCCCCAAATCTAGAGAAGCTGGCACACAAGTTGTTGCCAATGTCTTGAGGAAAGCATCTGAGCAAAGGATTGCCAGTTGTGCCATCAGGCATCGAATTCCATTAACAGCAAAGCCGAGTGAGTAAATCCGCCACTCTAGCTATTTGCCCGTCATTCCTTCCAGGTTCATGACAAGAGATAATTCATCAAAGTCATACACCAATGCATAAGTCACATGCATGGTTGCACAGTTTGTATCCGAATGCCATTCCATCAAGGTTAAGCATCTTGACAGTAACTATGGCCAACCAAAAGCCTTCCTGTCTTCGGATATCTTGAGCATTCTCATTTCCAGCTCCATTATAGACTAGGAAGCATCATGACTGTGCCTCGCCAGGACGCTAATCCTCAAAGCCGCACACTTGAGGCGAGCCTTATGAGACAGTGACCTTTGGCTTGTGGGGCATCAACCCCTTATCAAATCCTGAACACTTGTTAACACCTGGATAAATTTATCATGATGCAACTTAAGTGGGATTATAAGTTCCACATAATCATATTGTCTACGTATGCTGAAGGCATAACTGCCGCATATTATCACAATAGGTCGCAGCTTCTATAACATTGTGGCTTCTGAGTCAAAAGCTGATAGCCAATGCCTTTTGCCAATAATTGCCGACCTAATAATGATCAGGCCGTGGAAACATGTACCCAAGAGGTTTTCGTCCATCGGTCGTATATATATATCAGAGCTGCATCCCAAGAACTGCGATGCGCCTTCGGTGCAATGGGCTGCAACCCGAGAACTGCAGGGTTATATCCCTAATATTTTTACCCTGCATCAAATTGATATGACAGGAGCAGGAATTGATCCTTCCTTGCTAAGGTGTAGTGAGCCTTGTATAAATCATACCCTTACACAGATACGCATATGCGGGTACCAATATCTGTGAAAAACTGCTAATGCTACCTTTGCCAAGACCGTGGTTTGTCATCGGATTCTTGGCCATTCATCCGAAGCTACCGGAGATATCGACTGAGGTAGACGGAGTTGTGATCCTAAGTTGTGCTTGACAAACATAACTAAATAAATTTCACATTAGTACGTGGCGAATCCATTCTCACTCATCGCGATAGATGTTCGTCAAAGCGTGCGTACTGGACCATATCGGAGTGAGCAGACCGGGACACTGTATTCCAATCCCGTTAAGCAGGGCCACTCTCTTTGCAATAAAACAAGCCTCCGGTGAAATGACTCCGGAAACAAACACGGGCTCCCCATGACCGCCTATGAACCTCCAAAAGTAGCTTCAGGAGGGGAGGAAGGGTTGGGTGCACAATATATAACAACTGTGGAAACGAACAGCAAACGATCAGTTGTATATATAAGGCCGAGAATCGTTCGATTAATGAGAAATTATTAATTCGTGGGATCATCGTTCATCACCAGAGCAACGACGGCTAGCGCAAATAATCCGTAACGTACACTTCGGATGCTTTGAATCGTCACTCTGACGCACGAAACGTGTGGATCAATCAGTAATCCAGCGTCAATCTGCATCACGAAACGCAATTCATTGAACCTTGAAACGTCACTCTGAAATACGATACGAACTTCAAAGGGGGCTACATCCTAAGAACTGTAAGGTGAGGGACGAAAGTGGACTCAGATCCCCCCAATAACCTAAAAACACCACGAGGGACGCCTCAAATCGGTGTAAGAAGACTGGTACCAGCAAGAAGCGACAACAACAAAGACATCATAGACATATACAAAGGTATGCCCGTTGTGAGGTCACAACTCTTTTAAGAGGGGAGATCTGTCAGGGTCATGACCGATGGCATATGTGTCATACATGTCATACGTATCATACCTGTCAGACATGTCATACCATGTCATGTCATGTCGAGTCGTGTCATATATTATAATGACAGTCGTCAGTACGGTCGACCATGACTGTACATGTCGCCAGATGATAATGTCACATCATCTGTCATTATTCAAGGAAAGACTTGAATGACCCTGTCATCGAGAGTTCGTACGTCGAACTCGAAGATGGCAAAGCAAGATACATCTTGAAGTAATAATCAAGAACAATCTTTGCTTTAAGCATGTGCGGAACACGCATGCACAGTATGAACGAACTATTCGTTACCACAATACTGGTCGTTCAACCTACGTCTCGGGTTCACAACCCAATGGCGGTACCATCTATGATGATGGGAGACGTATGGTATAAGATGAGGAAGCGTTGTGCTTCAGCAGATCTGGATACAGAGACTGCACTCATCACCCGCTAATATCCTACACTTGTGTTGCCGTTCAACAACACAGTGTTTACTTGTATATTGTATAATATATTGCGGCTCGCTTAACAGCCGTATCAGTTACAGTCAGAATGCTTTCACTTTCGGTGTTTGCATAAGTGTAGATAAAACATAAGTTAGTCTCGGCTTTATGCCGGAAACCCTAAACCTGTGACACCCGTACTGTACGGAGTACTAGTACAGATAACAGGAAGTGACACACAGTGTGTCACATCCAGCAACAGCAGACCCCGAGGGTACCAGCCCAGCTTTGGCAGCCCACGAGCGAGATAGAGTTATTCAGCAGAAACCACCTAGTGGCATAAAACGTGCTGGAGTTGGAGTCCGTAGTACTGAGGAGCCGAAGGTTAAACCCTCCCAGCGAGTTGACGAAGCATTCTTTGCGCGTCGCAGGCGGACAGTTGTTTTGTTCATGTTGCAAGGAGACTTTGTCTCTTTTGAAGACGTCAATCAAAAATCACGTTTCCAGCGCGAAGCATTTAGCTTCCCTCGTTGTGTATACCAAGCGTGGCCAAGACGACGATCATGTCAGAGATATTTTGTCAACCTATTATCAAGAGCACAGCAAAGAAACCACAACCACTTTGAGCCCGGATGTCCACCTATACCGATATAGAGTTACAGAAGGTTTGATGTACGCTGGTGTTGCGATCTCGGAGAGTGATGACTTGCGTCCATTGCTCGAACGCGCTGATATCAAATTGACAGGCTCTCAGCACCTGCGTGACTATATCCCGAAGATCGAGAGCTTAGAGTATCAAACTTTGACCCAAGAGCTGTGTGGACAGGCCGTCTTTCTTATGTTCGATGGTACTCGAAGGCTAGGAGAGGCGTTGAATACGGTAGCGCGTTTCTGTAACGCTGAGTTTGAAATAATTATGCGTCTCGTTCAGTTTATAACTCTTGAGGCCAGACCAGACAACCTCGCTTTGAGCGCAACCCTGAACCTGGTGATTCGTGAACTTGGTTTGCCATTTGAGGCTATAAGTGGCTGGGGACGAGATTCCGTGAAAGTCAATGGGACAGCCCTTTCTAGACTCTCGGTAATATTCCCGAACTCCACAGACTTGTTGTGTATTTGTCACACATTGAACAACACGGGCGAGCGCGTGGGCTTTCCAGAGAAGCGTGATTTCATGACAGCCTGGCTCATTCTCGTGTTGAACAATAACACGGCGAAAAAGATGTGGAAGAGTTTGACACAACACGCTATGGTAGGGTACTTCACTATCCGCTGGTGGAGTCGCCAGGAAGTCGAAAACGAAATATCTGAGAACTGGCACCATGTTCCCAACTTTTTGCATCAGTTGGAAGACGAGGATGTGGGTGACGCGACCACACGCAGAATGCTCGAGATATACGCGGCAAACCCTCTACTATTAGAGGTTTCTTTCGCTGCTGGTTATGATGGGACTGCACGGTTGCTTCGAACAACGTACGAGATGGAAGGCGACCGCCTCGAGATTTTGCTCGTTTTTCGACGTGTGGAAGCAGTGCGTGCTTTCGGTCGCTCTCTGGGCGATCCTGATAATAGAGGCGTCCTTCCCAACGCAGATGCCGTCATTCGTCGCTCAATGGTGTCAACTGTTGGCACAAGTTTGGAGAAAGAGTTTCCTGGACATGGGGTATTTTCCGGCAAGATCACGAAGATAGATAAGGAGGATCCTGAGGAGCTTATCTATCATATCACGTATGAAGACGGCGACACCGAGACGATGCAAATTGCCGAGGTCCTCCCTTTGCTGAGCGTGGTCGAGGATCAGCTACGCAACTATGCTATAGAACAGCTGCGTGGAGCATACGAGTATCTTGAAAAACGTTTGACCGGAGAATGTGATAGCTCGTATGATTGCAGACAGGTTTACTTAGTTTTCGAACTGGCACAACTGTTTGACCCATCCTTTGTGGCTGAAGCAAATGTTGATGCAAAGTGGGTACGGCGGTTGAGCTCGATAACCCCTTTGTCACGTGCAGAGAACGGCAAGCTGGTGACTCGGTTGGAGGGAGAATTGCGGGAGATAGGTCTCCGCTCGGATAAACGGTCAGGCTAAGCTCCATAAACAGTCCGGCCGAGTGCTTTTATCATGCATCTCGGAAACCCGGATAATACGAAATGATGACACTGACTGTACAGTACGTCTGTACAGTCACCCTAGCTACTAGCGGGGTCATAGTTCCGATCAGTGACAGGGTCAGGCTAGGGGCTATCAGAGCCCATAATAATAACCCTGAACCTAAAGTCCAGCACACCACCCGGAGCTGTGACCGTAGCTAATGAAGCTAGGCAAGCGGAGCAAACTAAACAGTAACAAACAGCTACTTAACTTCACTGGGAACAGATATATTTCTAGCTGGGTGCCCGGGGACTTGTCCCGGCACAACCCACTACTGCGGCTAAGGCTAATCACACCTCCAGGATATGAAATAAGCAAACTCTAGCCACTGCAAACGTGCAAAGCTGGTCGGCAGAGCCGAGTTCAGCAGACGGATCCCAAGCGAGAAAAGTATCCGAAGTCAGTTGAGAAGAGATATCATAAATGTTGACACCACCAGACCCAAGTGGGCAAGGTGGGAGAGCAAGAATGCTTGAAGAAGCCGAAGCAGGCGATTGAATAGCACCACCAGACCCAAGCGGGTCAGGTGGATCCCAGAGTGGAACGGCAGGATCCCCAAGCGGGTAAGTAACCGAGGTCGATTGAGAAAAGCACTGTGGCACATCCCGCGGCGGTAATGGCGAACCAGCAGTAATATCAGGCGGGTAAAAGAAATCCAGCACCGCAGCCTCGGGATGACCAGAACAGTATCCGTAAGTGGCTCCGGGCTCTACCAGGCCCCTGACACCACCGCCGACCACGAGGGTCGGCATCGCCGTAGCACTGAACAGAAACGTAGCCACCATAAAAAGGCTGAGTGCAAATTCATTGAACCCAAACGGCTTGGAGCCCCTGGGGACCCCGAACCGCCGGAATGCTGCAGCCGCCAGCGGTGCACCCCCCTCAATCTCAGGCAGGCAGACACCAGGAGGGCAGCCAGAGCCCTCCCCATCATCATCGGAGTCACAGACATCAACAGGCTCAGGGTCAATGTCAAACCAGTCAGGGTGGACAGTGTTGAATGTTTTGAAAGAAATGTCAGTAGGATCCACGTGGCCGAGAGACAGAGAGGCAGACGGCGGCACAAAGGTGGCACGGCTAACCTCATGCAGGTCAACCGGCTCATCATGCACAGGTGCAGAGGCCCGCGGCAGCAGTTGCTTGTCAGTGGCCGGCTCAGCGACACCACCAGCAAGCGGGCCGCTAACCGCAGAAAATGCAACACGGCCCAGGGAAAGATGTTCATCGGGTACAGACCCAGCAGAGGCAGCAGCATCCCTGAACTGCCGCAGAGCCGTAGGCTCTGGAGCAAAGGAATGCGCAGACGGCTCACAGATTTCAGGTTGCCCCACGAGAGCACATAAGTGCTCCATGGACCCCTCATCTCCAGCGTCATAGTACCGCTGGAAACGAAGGGCAAGCACATCGGAGTCGTATGACTCGACGGCTTGGCAGTAGGATGCCGACAACGGGTGAGTGTCCTTGTGAGGACACTCACTGAGCCAATGCTTTGACCCAACGGCACGGCACTTCTCGCGCTTGCACGATGGGACAAAGGTGCCAGACCGCTTGTCAAAAGCCACCTCCGAAGAGGCGGAATGAGCAAGCGGCTGCGCGCCAGGTCGGTGGAATTTCCGAGGAGTGTGTTTCCCAGGAGGCGGCTTGGAGCCACCCCTCTTGAGGGAATCCACATCCCGCTGCAACTTGACCAACTGAGCACTGAGCGACGCAATGGCCGAAGCCAGGTCAGTGTCAGCGGTACAAGATGCCACAGAAATAGGGCGCCCTGCATCACGCTTGCCCGAGAGCCGCCCGCAGCGGTACTGCTCGCGCACGCGTGCTTGCAGGGTGAGCAGGCTTACAGCCGCACGCTGTTCAGCTCGAGCAAACGAGTCAACCAGCGTGGCGTAAGCATGCCCAGACAGAGCAGACAGGAACTGCCTTTTAACAGCGTCCTCGGGCAGCGTCGTCAGACGCTGTGCATCCCGAAGACAGCTGTTAAAAAGACGAATCCCTTCATCAGGGTCTCGCTCATCATAAATCCTCACATCAAGTAGCTCAGTCAAAGACTCGAACGGAGTCGAATCATCACCGAGCATACGTACCACCTCGAGGGTGGCACGCTTGCCATCAGCAGGAACATCGGAGCCAGAAGTCTCCACCCAATTACGGGCAGGAGACCCTGGTGCAGTCAGCAGCAGCAGCACAGAGTACACCAATTCATTGGCAGCAGGCAGAACAGGAGCATCAGCAGCAGTCAGCTCAAACAGGGGTGCAAATGCCTGCGACTGCAGCGTGAAAAGTTGTTGCAGCTCGGAGATCAGCTGTGCGAAAATATCCGAAGCCGATGTCTCGTTGCCATGAAACTTTGTGGTTTTGTCACCCAAAACCTTTGTTGCTGCAGTTTTGGTGCACTGCACGTCAAAAGCATCCTTGCACAATCGCTGCACCAGCGTCGCAACCGCAGCTGACGCTTCAGACGTAGCTAAATGCGGCGTCGTGGGGGTAGCCGAGTTCAACGCCCCAATATCATCAAAAATAGTAGCTAACTTGCGCGCTCTAGCGCGAGTACGTGGTCTTTGCGGGGTGTCCATAATAACAATGACGTTGAGATGGGTAGCGTGGGCTAACGTGGCGACAGTAGGTAAGCCATATTCCGTGGCGGCCGATCCCTGCAGAAGTCTCAGCAATAAAAACAAGATCAAACAGGTCGTGAGCCGATTGGCTAAAAGTGGTTGCGACCCACAATACGCGGAATGCCCTCTCCACTGGCCAGGTGAAACGTAAAAATAAGCCGCATAGCGAGCGACGATACTGCTGCCGAAAAATGTTCCAAACCGATCTCCACCTCAAGGAGAGGCCATACCGCGGAAAGGTCAACTACTGTCTAAGGGGGGCACCACCCCATCTCTGTGTCAAAACTTAGCCAATCATGGCAACAGCTAGGCGCTGTGCCATCAGAACTACCGGGAAAGTGGTGACGCCTATAACCTGCGGGAGATAGGTCTCCGCTCGGATAAACGGTCAGGCTAAGCTCCATAAACAGTCCGGCCGAGTGCTTTTATCATGCATCTCGGAAACCCGGATAATACGAAATGATGACACTGACTGTACAGTACGTCTGTACAGTCACCCTCGCTACTAGCGGGGTCATAGTTCCGATCAGTGACAGGGTCAGGCTAGGGGCTATCAGAGCCCATAATAATAACCCTGAACCTAAAGTCCAGCAAGAATTGTCACAATACTTGGTAGCCGTGCAGGGCTTTACTTGTGACCACAATTGTGTGGCCACTTTTACTGAGCAAGTGTTGGCTTGGTGGAAGAAAAACACCAAGGATTTGCCCAAGTGGAGTCTTGCTGCACGAATTGTTTTTCCCTTTTCTCCAAATTCGTGTGCATGTGAAAGGGGTTTTTTCATTGTTGAAAGCTATGTTTGGTGAAGATCAAGATAGTTGTTTGGCAGACTATCTGCAAGCATCTTTAATGTTGCGATACAATAAAAGAATGTTGTAATAGATTTCTGTAGCAGTACTAATCGAATCAGTTTGTAATGCTAATGCAATAGTAATCGAATATGTTACTGCAGCATACATATTACTATTCGAATAGGTTTTAGATCAAATCCAACACTAATCATACAGGTTCAGAATATCTATAGCCAGTACCTAACACATTGTCAAAATCGACTAATTAGTTAGTAAGAGGTTTTGAGTTTCAAACCGATTATCACCCTTGATCGTATCATATCGTATCGATGCATTTTATTTAATTAGCAAGGATATTAGTATCGTGTCGAATAGCCTGGTGGCAGCTTTGAACACATTGTAGAGATATCGACTGCATCGTACTGTTTCAATTTATTGTTAACTGTGCATAGGCTGATTTTCAGCTTGTGCATCGCCTGAATCGTCAAATGTCAAAAATATCGAAATTTTGATAAAAATTTGGGCGGTTCCGCGAAAATGCGAGAAAAATATAGGCGAGATCCCGGAAAATGCGCAAAAAAATTTAGGTGCCTTCGAGGGAAAATGTGGGGAAAGGCCAAGGTCCGCTTGCTGGTGGTGTCGCTGAGCCGACCGCCAGCAAGCAGCTGCTGCCGAAGGCCTCTGCACCCGTGCATGGTAAGCCGATTGACTTGCATGAGGTCAGCCGTGCCGCCTTTGTGCCGCCGTCTGCCTCTCTGGCTCTCGGCCCGATGGCTCCTGCTGACAACTCTTTCAGAACATTCAACACCGTCCACCCTGACTGGTTTGACATTGACCTTGAGCCTGTTGAGGTGTGTGATTCCGATGATGATGGGGAGGGCTCCAACCACCCTCCTGGTGTCTGCCTGACTGAAATTGAGGGGGGTGCACCGCCGGCGGCTGCGGCATTTCGGCGGTTCGGAGTCCCCAGAGGCTCCAGGCCATTTGGCATCGGTGAGTTTGCACTCAGCCTTTTCATGGTGGCTACGTTTCTCTTCAGTGCTACGGCGATGCCGACCCTCGTGGTCAACGGTGGTGTCAGGGGCCTGGTTGAGCCCGGAGCCACTTACGGCTACGATTCACTGCGGTCTCATGAAGCACTACTGGATTCTCTTTGCCCGCCTGTGGTTACTGCTGGTCCGTCATTGCCACCGCGGGGTGTAACACAGTTCTTTTCTCAATCGACCTCAGCGGCTTTGCAATCTGATGGTTTTGTCACTCCACTTTGGGATCCGCCTGACCCACTTGGGTCTGGTGGTGTCAGTACTTACAAATTCTCTTCTCAATTGACTTCGGATGTTTTTCTTGATTGGAATCCGTCTGCTGAACTCGGCTCTGCCGACCAGCTTTACAGTGGCTGAGACTGCTTATTTCAAACCCTGGAGGTGTGATTAGCCTTAGCCGCAGTGGTGGGTTGTGCCGGGACAAGTCCCCGGGCACCTAGCTAGAAGTATATCTGTTTCCAGTAAAGTGTTGTTTGTTATCTGTTTAGTTAGCTCCGCTTGCCTAGCCCTATTGGCTACAGTCACAGCTCCGGGTGGTGTGCTGGACTTTAGGTTCAGGGTTATTATTATGGGCTCTGATAGCCCCTAGCCTGACCCGTCTCTGATCGGACCCGTGACTCCGCTAGTAGCTAGGATGACAGTACAGTAGTACTGTACTGTCAGTCATTACTTCGTATTATCCGGGTTTCCGAGATGCATGATAAAAGCACTCGGCCGGACTGTTTATGGGAGCTTAGCCAGTTTGTTTTACCGAGCGGAACACCTGTTCTCGCACAGTCTAAGATGAGCTAATAAAAGAACTTAGGTGTTTTATTATCGGACGGAACTGACGGCAGGCAAAATGCAAGTGACACTACACGGCGAGGGGTGACACAGGAAGAGACAATCACCCCCATTTTATGGGGGGGCGAAAGTTTGTCTCCCCATGACAGTTCCGTGACCACCTACGACGAGTTTGCCAGTCACCACCCTAGGTGGTGTGCTGGAAGTGACGCCCCGACTGTCATTCCTATAGTTAGGGTGTATGACTGTCACCGGTCCCGGAACCCTAGACCCCGAACATATAACGGGAAGACTGAGTATTCTCACCCGTTATCTATTCTGATTATTTGTCTCACCGAATATACAGTCCAGCTGATATATTCAGCATTTATTATCCACCGGATATGGTACCCGCATGTATGCGTATCTGTGCAAGGGTATGAATTTGTACAAGGCTCACTACACCTCAGCAAGGAAGGATCAATTCCTGCTCCAGATACAACATACAGGGTAAAAAATGTTAGGGATGCAACCCTGCAGTTCTTGGATGTGTTCACCGTCTGCCGCCGGCGACGTTCATTGCGGTCACTGTGTCGCTGTCTCTCACGCGATATGACGCAACCGTCACATGCAGTCATCATGTGTCATCTGACAAGTTGAAGTTCCCAGCGCAGCGCCCGTGTCACCCTGTCCCAATTGAAAATTGTCAACCGAATGCTCGCTTGGTCCGTTGGCTCCGTTCATCATCAAGATCATGCGATGGCTTCTTCGTTCTTGATCTTCATCGTTCTTCGTTCATGATGTTGATCGTCCGCGTCTTTCACTAGCCGGCTAGCCGCTAATAAGTACAAACACTTTCCGAAAGATCCTGCCCACGCCCCGCTTGACTCCGGACCTCATCTTGCTGGTATAGAGTGTGGTGCTTTTTATAAAGCCGTTGAGGCACGGCCTGACTCCAATCGCATGACTGGGCGTGGTTTGGAGCTTACAAAACCAGCCTGGATGACTTCTCAGGATCTTACTGCGCCGGGTTCGGCTGCACCATCTGAAGATGCTAAACCCGAGGAGGCTACTGAAGAGACCAAAAACGCGCAGGAGGAAAAACCTGACTCGGACGATGATAGCGACGACGGCGTATTAAAACCAATAGCGCCTCCCGTTGGACCACTAGATCCGTCAAAATGTACTGCTGTCGGAAGCGGTGTTGGAGGCGGCGCGGCAAATAGTCTTGCAAGCTTCGTTGTTCAATCGAATGATGCAAACGCACGCAAAGTAAGAGATGGCGGCGCAACAGTTACCGTGTTGATCACGCCCAAGTCAGATGGAGAAAATATCGAAGGTACTGTTAGAGATAACGGCGACGGAAGTTACAGTTGTCAGTACACCGTGCCCAACCGCGGAGACTACACGGTGGACGTCGAAATGAACGGCACTGCGATTCAGGGCAGTCCGTTCCCTGTCTTCTTCAGTGCGCCTACGGGGCCTCCTCCTGGACAGACTCCTGCCGAACTTGCAAAGAAGGCACTGGAAAACATCGCAAAAGGCGGCCTTGCAGGTCTCGGGTCAACAGCTGCTACACAGGTTCCAGGATCTGTAGGTTTTGGCGCTCTTGCAGCTTCTACTGGACCGCTTGCAGGTCTGGGAGCACTCGCTGGCATGCCAGGTTTCGGTGGAATGGCAGGTTTGGCTGGAATTCCAGGTCTCGGTATGATGCCTGGCATGGGAATGGGAATGGGTCTTCCCGGCTTTGCAAGTGCTCCTGGAATGCCAGGAATGTCTGCTGGTGTTGGATCCGGAGGAGCTCCCAACGCCGCTGTCTTAAATCCGCTCTTGCAAGCCGGTAAGCTTCTTGTTCTCGTCGCCGATCTATTGACAGAGCGTGTAGAATATTGTGTAGTTTTCTCTCACGATTTTCACCTCTTTGAGATTTATTGTTTCACCAGGAGTAAAGTGTAGATTTTTAACCCTGTGAGGATTCTTACCTTTTATCAACACCGAGGCCGCAGGAGATCTCGTTGAGAGTATCCGGTGGGGTTTGCAGGGCTTCTGGGTGCTGGAGGCGGTGGCCTCCCTGGGGGCTTGTCCGCCCTTTTATCTGGCGATGCTGGGGCCAACCCGGCAGTGGGCTTGCAGATGCAACAAATTCAAATCATGCAGCAACAGCAGCAGTTGCAAATGAAGCAACAGCTGGAAGCAAGATATGCCGCTACCGCAGCGGCTAATGCGGCGCAAGCAGCGGTAAGTAAACGAAAAAAAGGTTTTGATATTTTTCCTGCACGAAGAACGTTCCAGAGCTGTTCTGATACGCCTGGTTGTGTGTCTGCTTCGGTGTTGCAACCTGCAGGCGGATACAGCTGCGAAGCAGGTGGCGCTCTTCCCTTCTCTGCTTTGTTGCGCTACACGTCACTTTGCATATGGAAGAGGGATCCATGAATATGAAACAGTAGATCCGTAGGCGACTGTGCACTGGAGCTATGCGTACACAAAATCAGACTTGCATTATTTTGGTGCGAAGATGATGATCATATAGGCTTACGTCAACGCTTTGTGTTGCCGTAACACTCGCAGTCGGCGAAGAGATTGGCCGAACTCAACGCACGCTTAGGCGGTGACAAAAAAGAAGAAAAACGGAAAGCCGACGACAGTAGCGATAGTGAAGGGAGTGGTGGTTCTTCGCCAAAGCGAAGTGCATCGCCGAAACGTCGCCGCCGTTCCCCGTCACCTCGCCGCCGTTCGCCATCTCCGCGAAGGTCCTATAACCGAGACACCTATTCATCTTTTATGTCGGCATTTGTTTACACAGAATAGAGGGCTATTCTGTGAACGCTAATCTGCAGAGTTCTTCGCACTTACTCACTGAGGAGAACCACCCGTGCGCACGACCGCTCCCTCTCACGATGAGTGCCGCTGTGTCCTTTGAGGTTACAGTTGGCCTTACTTCGGTTGACGTACCGCACGTCGCACGGACACGATCTCATAAAGGAGCACCTTGCTGCTTCATTTTTGCTGTGTCGAGCGTACCAGGATAAACTTGCTAAGCCCTGATAATGCTACGAACTACGGCCGGCCTGAGATCGGCTTCTAGGGACTTGACAGCAGTGCTCGCGTGTTATTGATCCTTTATCCTGAATTTGCATCGAGGCCCTGAAATGCTGTTGCTTTTTTAAGAAGGCTCTGCCTGTAAGAAAATGGCATTTTTACTTTGGTTTGAGATGCGAGAAGACCGACTCCTGCTGTCTCCTTGGGAACAAACTTGAGTCGTACGGCTGTGGTTTGCAGGAAGCATTCACCGTCTTCCAGATATTCGAGGCCATCATATCCTGACAGAAATTATGCGGCACGCTACCGAGGTGGCGGTGGCCGTGACCGTGACCATGGCCGTGACTATTCATATGACAGACGCCGCGACCGTGACCGTGACTACTCTCGCGAACGTCGCAGAGATCGCGAACTTGAGCGGGAGCGGGAGCGAAAACGTGATCGTGAGAGGGAACGTGAGAGAGAACGCGACCGCGAACGTAGGGACAGGGACAGAGGCCGCGACAGGGACTATGAGCGGTGAGCCTGCGCCCTACTTGGAGACCCTTACATGCACCGAGTCCCCAGCCACTGTTGAGGCCTTTTTTGTTTTCTGTGAAATTTCATCTCGAGAAATCCCAACGCCGTGCGAAAGCAATGTGTGGCTCAAGGAGATCGACACCAAGATTTGTTCACATCGTTTTGTAGTTCTTCCACTGAAATCAGTTGGAGCGGTGACAGGGGACGACGCCGCTCCGTTTCAAGAGGCTCTGCAGAACGCGAAGAATCTCACAGAAAGTCCTCCAAGAAGTCCAAAAAGGAGAAGAAGGAGAAAGAACGAAAGCGGGATCAGCGCTCAGCCTCGCGCTCCATTTCTGCCTCGCGGAGCCCCTCTGCCGAGCGTCCCGAGGGAAGTCCGAAGGCCGGCAGTGACGACGACGACAGCCCTACCACTACCCGTCGCAAAAACGCCCGCCGCAAGAAGCGCAAGACTCATTCTGGTATTCGCTTTCGTGTTCTCTTCTCTTGAGAGTTGAGCGGAAAGGCAGTTTACGAACGTTGTCGACTATGCAGCAGTTGTTGGGGAACGGGGCGATCTGGAATTTCCTGAGTAGCGCTATCAGTCGGAGGGCACTCTTGCATTCCCGTTCGCAGCGGCCTCTGATTGCCTTAACTAGCCTGAGAAAGTTTTTGAAAGCTGTGGGCTGTGCCTGTGTGGTTGAGTATAGTTGCAATGCACTGAATGTTCCTGGTTGCGCAGAGGATGATCCTCAGCGGACTGCAGAGGATGGATCTGATGAATCTGAAGAAGAGACGGCAGGGAGAAAGGGAGGGGACGACGACGACGAACAAGGGGATGAGGACATGGAGAAGAAGGATGTACAGTCGGACTCAGAGGAGGACGAAGACGATGAGGACTGAAAGAACAGTGGGAAACAATAAAGGTGCTCTGTTCAAGTTTGCATACCACAGTCTGAGCAGGACGGCAGGATATATTTAGACTTGTTCCTTGCCCGTAGTTGGAGCGCTTGTTGCTTCAAAGCTAGCCGTATGCTGACTCTATTGTCAGGGCGAGTGGAGACGCACGCCTATCGGCTACCTGTGTTTTTCGCGGCCTTTCAGCACAACAACTGTCGCCTGTGTGCATATGCCCTTGAAACTGGTGTGAGTATTCCTGATACTTGACGACTGGATATGAGAGTCTCGGATGATTTCCAGGCTGTTGGCTGGGTCGTGGTGTTTTGTGAGCTTGCAGAACGAGCATTGCAAATGATGTGCAGCAGTGGTGCGGAGCAGTTGCTTATGCAATTTCGTTCCCTGTCTGCTTCTGAATTTTCCTCGGGGTGTTGTGTTACAGGGGTGTCCGTTGCTCAGATGCGCGGTAACTCTTGGACGAGGCAGAGAATCGAAATATGTTAGAGCAATATAGGGCTCCTGAGGCTTGCTTTCTAGTAGTGCGCTTGGCATCCCAGCGACCACTTGCTTTAGCGAGATCAAAGCTGTGCCTGAGCCCACTCGGGAAAAAGAAAGGACGTGGTGCCGGCTGGGGGGCCTACGTCAGGTTTCCAGTGCAACGGAGACGTATCAGCTCCGCGGCCTCTGGACCTCTTTTTGCAGTTTATGAAGGTGGCGGACCCGTTGGTAGCATGTGCTCCGATCTGTCGTTTGCACATCCCTGCACAATAAGTCACTGGACCCAAAGTGCAACTGGTGTGGGGTCCAGGTGTGCCTCCTCTTCTGCCTCGTGCACCATATCTACATTCATTTCCTGCTTACTGCTATCTGCCTCTCGAAGAAGTTGTTACAGCAATGACCCACTTAGCTTTTTTGAGTGGTCAACTATCCATTCTGTTTATGGCGCTCGTGGACATTTGATATGTGTAGCTACAGTCTCCAACTTGATGCACTGACCAACAGTAATACCACTCAAAGAAACCTGTCTACTTTGGTAAACTGGTGTCAGACAAAAAATGGAAATAATTTATTTGAGTTGACTGTCAATGCCATTTTGAACGTTTGGCGTAGTAAAGTAAGCCTGGGCATGATGTGAGTGGCCACTGGAAAATGTGATGATTTGGTGTGGATGCTTTTTGTTTGTGCTTGCCGCGAATAATGATTACAATGTTTGGTATCTCACACATTACCCACATGTGTCCTATAAACTTGCTGTATTTAATACAGTTATTGCATGACTTTACTCCTCACGAATGTCATCACGAAATCCGTGAGGACCGCGACTCAAAAAAGCCATCGCGCGAGGAGTCGTCAAGTTTGCGGTCCTCATGGATTCTCTGAAAATCGATCAGGAGTCGACTGGGTTGCATATCTTCCGATATCTCCTTGCGAAAAGCTCTGATGACCACCGACACGTCAGCAAAGATAGTGCCATGATATTTTTTTGATGACGTATGTTGTCGAGCGATCGGGTCGAACGACGAATTATACTCGCTTTAGTTTTAATCCGACGTCAAGCATACGCTCTGGTTTAATCGACGTAATCGCACACGCTTCGGGATTTTGTATGATTTCCAAAGTAGTTTCGCAACAGGTGCGAACGTCTCTTAACGGTTATCATTTTTTATGCGTTTTAGTAGCAAGAAAGCTTGAAAACAGAGCAACAGACTTGAAAATTTTTAACACTTTTGCTGCAAACATGACTTCGATATTACAATATATTACTATTGTTTGTACCATGTTGCTTTTCGCTAGCGTTCACTAGTATCACTGTTTTCGGATCTCCTAATCACGGCGACAATCTACACACGCAAGTAACGTAGCATCTAGCGAAGATCTCTCCGACGTTCAGCGAAACGAACATGCTGAAACTCGACACATTAATGTTGAAGAGCCTGCCTCTGGGTTCTCTCGCCAACCTGAAAGCGCAACCAACACGAATCACGATGAGCGCCTCGAATTTGACGGTCGAGCTGCCTTTGGCGCAAATCAAGATGAGGCTGGGCCCTCTAGATGAGAAGGGGCAAGCGACGTTGAGTTCTCAAGCGATATCGAATTGGAATTTCCGAACGATGAAGAAGGACCGCACTTTGAAGAGGATTCTAGTGGCGAAGAAGAAGAGTGCGAGGATAGTCTCGCAGAGCGTGCACGCAAAGGGAAAGCAAAAGTGACCGACAATGATGACGAGTTAGAACCAGAAGCAGGAGACGCTGTGGAGAGTGATGACGACATGGATTTACTAACTATGTTCCTGTTTGATCGTAGTTCACAAGCACACGATCCAAACCAAACTGCAATACACTCAGACTTGCTTCAACTTGCACAAGTCGCCCTACTTAATTCGCAGCACTCAGTGGGACTTGGCAACAATGATACTTTACCCGAAACTATCATTCCACAACGCAAAAGAAAGGTATCAACTCGATTGTCTGAAGCAGCTCACGATGAAGGGAGTTCCGAGCGCAGCTACGATGATATGCCGCCCACTCGAAAATATGAAGATGCACGAGCTGCCGCGATGCACAGCCGAAGTGGATATCAAGAATGGATAGTTACTGTGCATCTCACTCCGACAAAATTTTATAGCTTATTAAGCATGACGTTGCAAGAGGAGGAATATCTTCAACTCGGTCTTGCTCCCTCTCTTGCAGACCTGATAAATGAACCGTACAATTTTGAAGGAGAGCGGACTGATTTCGAAAGCACACTGGATACTCAAAAGCACTCAAGGAAATATTTCACAGAAGAACAGTAATACACATATTTATGTGCCATGTCTTCAGCACACGCCGATTGGAAAGCCGCTTCACCTTAGGGTGGAGTTCTGCTGCTACCACTATTCCGCATATACTATCACCTACAAAGTTGTGTGGTCCGGACTCTGCGTTTTGAAATTCGATGGCCAGACGCAGAAGAAAGAGCACAACTGGCACAACGATATGTGGGAGCTTTTCGAGGGGTTATTGGCGACGTCAATGGCAGCCGATCTGGAATACGAAAACCTTATGGTTGTCAAACTATATTTTACTCTGAAAAAATAGCAATGCACTGTTTGAATATGCAAGTGATAGTGGACATTCGTGGCAAATTTATTCAGGCCACAGTGAACGTCGCAGGAGGGGTGCATGATAAAGCATTGCATGACTCGTGGGAGGGGTATCAAAATGAACATTTAGATTTTCAGATGGAGAATTCCTGCTCGGAGACCCTGCATATAACTCACATACCACAGCCCATCGGATACTAGCCAACCCGACAGCTGCTGACTACACACGTTTGAACGCAGCCATCAGACAGGCACGTGCTGAAGGAAACCACGAGCTAGTCACGGAGTTAGAAACGAAAGCGTGGTTTCGATTACGGAGGCAGTCAGATTATATTCGACGCTTGCGGGTTCAAGTGGAGCGGTCCCTAGGCTGTGTCAAACAAAGCTTTCCCTTTGTTGGCCTTCCTGGACGTGGAAAGGGTAGCATAATGATTCGGGAATAGATTACTCCAAAATGGGGAATAGAAATTTCAATCTGTTTTTGGGGAATAGGTGTGTGACACATGCATATGCGTCTAAAGTTTTGCGTTTAAATTTTTAATAAAGCGTTAAAATTTTCCCCCCACCCATCTGTTCACTTTCGTTTTGCAAACATGAGGAAGCCTCCGAAAAAGTACACTAGGGTGTGCCTTTCTTGCGATTATGGCGGGTATCGATGTATTGTTGAACACACTGATGGTATGCATTTTATTGTCCTCTATTCAAGAAAAAGGACAGGGTAAAAGATTCTCCATCAAAAATGAAAGGTGCGTTGCCCTTGCTTTCCACGGTTCCCTTGTACAGTTGACTACATATATAATAAGTGTTAGGAACAACTTTTTTTGCGCAAGCAAGATTACGGGGCTTTCATTGAACCAGATACGGGGCTTTCATTGAACTAGATACAGGGCTTTCGTTGAACCAGATACGTGGCTTTCGTTGAACCAGGTACCGTACGTGGCTTTCATCGAACGAGATACGTAATGCTACGCGAGTTCCTGACCACGATACCCAGTGTGCAGGCAATTCTGCTTAAATTAGAAAGGGTTGGAAGCAAGATCCGTTCGGAATCTAGGATGCTGGACGGGTCTTGAGAGGGGGGTAATGGGCGTGATTCGAGCCAGCCAACTCGACTCACGCCCAACAGGGACGCATCCTGCACAGCATGAACATATCACGCATATCATATAAGCATAATAAACACATACTGACCGTTTGGCAGTGCAATTTCACCTCTAGCGGAAACGCGGATGTCAACCGCGTCCACGTTTCCGCTAGGCGTAACACTTCTTCCCTCATTCGCGCGCTCGTTTGCAAGAGAGCCTGGGCAACGGATGAGGGAAGCGTTAGCAAAAATAGTATTTCGTATGCGTTGTTTTCCCTAAACAAATTGCACAAACTGAACGGTCAACCACACATCTCGTTGTGGGATGACGCGTTCATTTGGCGGAAGCGGGTGGAATTTAAGGAATTTGAAACCCGCAATAGTTGCGCTATGGGGTTTCATCTTCTTTGCGAAACGGGTACCCACATCATACTAAGTAGGAATATGTGATAATATTTTGAAGCAAAAGATTACTCAGATTAGTATACAATCTTAGAGATCTTTATTTCGCTGGACAGGGGCACACTCCCGGAGAGAAAGCCTTCCGCCTTTAGTTAAAATTGCATATTTAACAAATCAAACAGTGAGTATTTTCTTCAAGTATTTTCAGACGGTAATACTTAAACACTGGTAATACTTAAACACTTAGTGTTGTCTCGCGTGTTGTCACCAAGCCTTAGAAACTCACGATCTCACTCCCAAAGTGACCAAAAACCGTTCGATCGGCGATCGAACGGTTTTTGGTCACTTTGGGAACGCGTCTGAAAATACTCAGTGTTGTCACCAAGCCTAAACTCGCGATCTTACTCCCGAAGTGACCAAAAACCGTTCGATCGCCAATCGTTCGGTTTTTGGTCACTTTGGGAACGCGTCTGAAAATACTCAGTGTTGTTTCGCGTGTTGTCACCAAGCCTAAACTCACGATCTCACTCCCAAAGTGACCAAAAACCGTTCGATCGCCGATCGTTCGGTTTTTGGTCACTTTGGGAACGTCTGAAAATACTTAGAGAAAATACCAGACAGGTCTTTGCAACCAAGCCGACTTCAGTTCTCACATACTGTAGAGCCCTAAACGTACGGTTTACGCCCTCCCGAATCTGCAATTCACGGCCGTGAATATTAAATTCACGGCCATGAATATTTCACTGCACGTATGATTGCCCACACTGTTTGCGAGTAAATTAGACTGGGAAAACATTTTCCAACGTTCGTAATGCACAAAGATATATCATTTAGACTCTTAGGTAGGAGTTTTTTTAGCTCTTGACTGAGCCGTGGCCGCATCAGCTCAGTTTGCAGTCGCGACTGCGAGCTAAGCTGAGAGGCCCTTATAACTTTCATGCACATCGCATCAAAACTCAAACAGCGGAGGGGTTCTCGTGCGTTCTAGCGCACGATACTTGGCACCAATATTGCTAACAGCAATATTGGTGCACCCTCAAACGCACAACCTCTGATGTCAGCTATGCGCAAAACGCGTGCTACACATCATGGGTTTCGGTACATGCAAATCCAAACCCAAACATGCCAAACAGCAAAGGGCTTCCCGTGAGTTCCAGCGCCCGTAACTTTGCAAAAGTATTACTAAGATATATATCTTTTAGTTGCCAAAGGCCCAAGGCCTCAAAAGCCTTGTGCACGAAGCCATCAATTTATTTCTTTGGAGATTTATTGGGTTTGTGTTCGAGTTTACCCAAACCCAATACATGCCAAACTGAAAAGCAATTCCCGTGCGTTATAGCGCGCGAAACTATGCACAAATATTTACAAGACACATATCTTTCAGTTCTCAGAAGCACAAGGTTTGAGATAACTTGTTGGCAAAACCATCAATTTATTTCTTTGGCAGATCTATTGGGCTTGGGTTCGAATGTTTCCAAACCCAATACATGCTAAACAGCGAAGGGCTTCCCGTGCGTTCTAGCGCACGTAACTGCGTAGAAATATTGCCAAGATATTTATCTTTGATATATTCGAAGCACAAGGTCTAAGAAAGTCTGTGCACAAAATGGTATTACTATTTCTTTGACACAGATTTTAGCGTGATATACAAACTCATAAATCTGGGTCAAAGAAATGATATGTTAACTTCGCGCACAAGCTATCGCAAACCTTGCACTTCAGAAAAGTGAAATATATGCATCTTATCAATATATTTTGCAAAGTTACGTGCGCTGGAACTCACGGGAAGCCCTTCGCTGTTTGGCATGCTTGGGTTTGGGTTTCAAACCCAAAAGGCATCATGCCAGCACGCGGCCGTCTTTAATATACTCAACGGCTTGCCATATGCTCTTGAGGGTGCACTGATATTGATATGAACAATATCACTGCCAAGTTTCGTGAGAAGATTCTCACGAAAACCCCTATTATGCAAAGCCGCAAGTGGTTGAAACCATCTCACACCGCACCAACTTAGCTTGCAGTCGCGAAGGCTAAGCTGATGCGGTTGCGGATGGGGCCAATCGATAGTTCAAACGAAAGGTATTCACCTAATGAATACAAACGCTTTAGAATCGAATGGTGGAAAAAATTATGCTTCATGCTACATTTTCCTCCTCCTTGTCCTCCATGGCTGTGAAGTGTTGGGGAGTGTGCTAGTCAAACTGCTTGTAAATTTTTTTGGCGCTCGATTGAATTAAGCATGGTTACATGTGACATATAATCTATTCCCCAAAAACAGATCGAAAATTCTATTCCCCATTTTGGAGCAATCTATTCCTCGATAACCTTTTTTCCCGTGGAAAGTGGAAGAAAAATAGGGCCGAGCTGGGTGTTGGACTGACTTGTGGTATGTTTCTACAAAATTATATGTGGCGTTCACGTGAAGGACACGGCCAGGAAGGCGGGTACCCGCGCGGTCTCCGAAATTTTCGGGGTGAGTGGGAGGAGTGGGAAAAAACATCTTATGGAATCCCTCAGTGACCAGTTTAATGAAGACCCAACTAACTTGGACCCTCCGGTGGGAGTCACATATGAGGGAGATATGCAGGAGTGGGACTTAAATCGGGAAGATCCTGATGAGCCAGAGGACGAGGAAAATCCTGAATAAATAGTCTAAGCGTACCTGGCTGTCTCATTGAGTTGGCAGACGAAGGGCCCGCCCCAGGCTCGACATCATCATCAACCAAGTCTATCATACACTGGTCGATTACCTTGTCCTCCGCTTGATCAAACACGGCCTTCATTTTATTGGACAGGCGCTCACGCCTGCTTCCTGCAAGCATGACAAGCTGCACAAATAGCAAGCCATATAAGTAGGTGTATTATGTGATGAGCAATACAGAAATAATTGCAATATGTAATATGTAATAAGAAAATATGCGCTTTGCAATATTTTTGAAAACAAGATGCGGTAATCATGAATAAAGGTTGCCATGAATGCAAGGAACATCCGGGAATGTTTACCATCAATTGTGAGAAATAAAAAGCATCTTGACGTGCACGTTTCTTACGCAGCCTTCCGTTCCTCCACCTCTGCCTTGCGTTCCTCCTGAGAGGGGAGGTTGTTCGTGATGGCCATCAAGGTAGTTGCCTGACTTTCTTGCATAGCCACGGCAGCCTTAGCCTGCATCTCACACTCCGATCCCTTGTACAATAAAAAAATGCATATACCGTGATATGCCTATATTAATATGCCAAACATGAGTATGATATTTCTATTGTGACAAGTGCAAGAGTATTGTGAAAGTTTCTCACATGTGCCTCCTTCTCAGCAGCAAGAAGCCTTTAGCTCTTCTCCAACATCTTATCATGCTCACTCAACATGTCGTTGTTGATTTTTTCACGGAGTGCATTTTGTTGTGACTTGGCTGCCTTGACTGCTTCTCGTACGCCGTCCGATTCAGCCGCGGCTTTGCCACTCTTGGCTTCTTGCACGGAAATTGCTGCAGCATCCAAGTCCCTGGGTTGCACACAAACAGACCGAGAGAGGCACGAGAACACCTAAACCCTGAAGGAATGCATACAATGTGCACATGCAACTAGTTGCAAAGTGTATCTAAAAAGTGATGCAGCAATATGCAAGTGCCCTCGCGTGACAACGACGGTGCAAAGTTGGAGAAGACTTACTTGTACTTACTGTGAATTCCCTATAAAACGTATGAACCTCGCACTTTACTAGTACGGACTACTCCCGGGTCGCGGTCGATCGGTTCTAAATATTCCCTCACACCATCATGGCACGACGTATGCGAAACCGCTGTCAGGGGGCATAACCGGTACCGTGCTACCGGTCCGAGGGCTGCCTGGGCAGATTTCAACAATGTATCCTACTAGGCTATATGCTTATATATGTTTATTATTGCATGAATAGCGACTCTATGGCTGGCTAAGCCTCGAGCGGTGACGATGTGACGCGATGTAGGTGGTGCGAGCGGGAGCCTTCCCGCTCGTGAAGGCATGCGGCTTGCTGAAAAAATGGAGATGGTGTCTACGCGGTGGATGGTTGGAAATTAAGGGACGCTCGTGCCGTTATGTGCCTACCTCATTTTACCGAGCCTAGCGCGATGCGCGATGATCCGAGTGCTAGCTACGTGTTTGGCGACATCAAACATGGGGAGCCCATGGCGGCAAACTCACACGCGTTTTCGAGATCCCTTATTATTTCCTACCCGCCATCGTCGTCACCTGTCTTCCCCCTTAACCTCGCTGAGGCCTCTTCCCGCAGAATTTCCCGCGCCACCCGCTACGTGAGTTAAATCTGCCGTGTTGTGCACTCTGATTGGACGTATATAAAACATCTCCCCCCCTGCCTAGATCAACATTGAGACTCAGTGGTTGCATCGATAAATTAAAGAGCCATATTGGTGCCACACAACAACTCGCACTCAGTATGTACCGGGCACTCCGGTAGCTTCGAATACACTTGTAACAAACATAGGCTACCCACCCATTGCTCCTAGCCCCGAGGGGGAGGGGTCTCGACCCCGATAAAGCCTACTGAACACTGGGTGGGAAGGATGGCATGGCCTGGTCGTGACATCGTGACCCGAAATCGCGACGTCACATCGTCAAGGCGTGACGCAAGCGTCGTCGCTTTCGTTTCGCCGGCGATTTCTGGCGAAATCATACCTGCTCGCTTCCAAGATTCGTTCTTGCCTCGACTTCTGTTGATAACGCATAACCCTCTGAAACTCGACACTCTGCGCTACACATCGATTGGGGCATGCCCGCAGCGCTGGGACATGCCCGCTGCGCTGCGGGCATGCCCCAAGTACGTATGCCCCAACGCTTGAAAACAAAAAATAACCTTGTCGCGCCTGTCTGCCTATTACCTCTTTCTCGTGAAAATGCCTAGCGTTTCCCGTGACCCAGCTGAGTTTGCCGAAAGGTATATCGCAAAAGTCGAAAACCGCATCCGTGAAGGCGTAGATGCCGACGGCTGCTGGCTTGTGGACCACTGCGTGGCCTGCAAGTTCGACTTCAACGCAAGGAGAAAAGAAATCGTGCGCTGTCGCCAAAAGCATGATGGCCCCAACTGGTACACGAGCGTCTTCCCCGCTAACGGTGGTTGCTTGGTGGAGTACTGCGTGGATAATAGATTTTTTTCTGAGGGAAAGGTGTACTGGACGGGATCTTGTGTTAAGTCCGTGTCGTACACAATACCAGCCAACTCTGCAGCTTTGATGATGGTAAACTGTAAGAGCGGTGACGCCATGTAAATTAACAACACGCTAACGGAGGTACGTAATGACAATAACACGGCGCGGATATGAAGGAAGCACCTCAAGCTTTTTGGCGTGCTTTGCGTTACCAAAAGCTCCTTGCCTTTGACATGTCACCCTTGTCCACATGTTATCACAGAGGGACAAAAGTTGGTTACAGAGCCAATCCAGACGACTGTTAGACTTCCAGCGACAGTATTCCGTCAAAGTACGGTGCCAGCGTTCGAGCAAGTTGTTGGTGTATTGATCAGCATGCGCGAAATCCATCAGGGCATGAGCCCATCGATGAATGGTAGGGCGGTAGTTGTCGTCGATATACTTCACAAAAACGGGGGAGGTGGGTGTCCATTTGGAAACCCACGAGGTAAGCACCTGCGATGGTATAGCTCGCTCACCCTTCTGAGTGACAGTGTACAACACATCCAGGAGTTCGGTAAGACAATTGGATCGATCGAATCGTTGAGTGGAATTCGACGGCATTTTCTCCCAAGCATTCTTCACCCAGGCGCGAGTGGCATGCTAGGTACAGTATATTATCCATTTTTTGCATAGTTTTCACCAAACACTGCTTTGATTGCATTGACCTCTGCGACGTCCATGTCAATTATGAAGGTAGGTCGCCATGGCCGACCAAGCCGGGGAGCAACTCTGGATTGGACGGCACGGAGAAATTTTGATAGTTCAGCGGCGTCCGTTCGCTGCAAAATAGCATGGGCAAAAGGAAAACCATTGCCAAACTCGTTGACCAAGCTCATCGTCGCCAGTTCATAGCCATACCGGTTAACACCGAACGTAGCGTCCATGAGAGTGGTTTGCGGGTTTTGTACCAACTCGCTCAACTGAGCAGCGGTCATACTGCCCAGAGCGAATGGAACAGTGACAAGGGGCTCAGTTGTGAGGCATGTGCTGGTGAAGGTTTTGTGCTTGTCGCAGAACTTGCTATCCGCAGGTACCCCTGTGAAGGGAAATGACAGTGGTTTATTCCAACCAGGTATTATACAGTGAATGAACTGCCCATCATGCAGGTATAACTAAGGAATGCGATGTAAGGAAACGGTTGTTGCGTGCAGGCTATGGGCAAGTGTGTAATGCAATATACCTCCGACATGACCCTGTGTCGCTGCACTTCGACAGCCGATCGGAGTGCACCGTAGAATCATTCTCTGGCCGTTGGTAATAGAGAATGCAATCACTGTTTAGTTCTACCCATTTCTCAATCGAAACCAGAGGATCGTCATCCAGCATCCAGGACTCTTTGGCAACGAAAGTGCGAGCATTCCAAAGGTCATGCTTCGAGAGGCAGTCGTCACGCCGGCGTGGCCTGTGACAAAGCAGCCACCAAAAGATTTAAAAGGGAAATAGGGGGTCGGGGCATGGGGCAAACAGTCAGCACTCGGGGCATGGGGCATGGGGAAAGGCATACGGTGCGCGCGTGGGGCATGACGCACGGGGCATGGGTATGGGGGCATGGGGCATGTACGGTGCGTTGGGGCATGGGGCATGGGGCACGCAAGAAGGGGCTGGGGCATGGGGCATGGGGCATGGGCATGGGGAATACAGTGTACCGTGGGGCATGGGGCATGGGGCAAATGCTGACCTCTGCCGACGGTTCGCCTGTTTCCGGATCGAAAACCATAGCCCCTTCAGCAACCCGAATGGTGCGCCAGGCATGTTGCACGTCTTTTGGTTTGATATTCTGGTTGTTCCTATACTGGACACGGAGAAACTCGCGAAAAATAGGACTAATCTCTGGTCTAAAGAAACCAATACGGGTGCCGTCTGTGGTCCTGAGATCGTAAATGGAACACCTGGGAGGGCACGTGCTGATACAGTGGTTACGATGTTCCATGTTGAGGTAGGTTACTCGAACAACAGGAATCTCGTCACCCAAAGAGGAGCGCACGGGCACACCAATCCGAAAGGATGCAGAGCAGCCACAAAACCGCGCAGATCTGTTTTGCTTGACCGATGTGGCCATACGTTGAACAACGCCTTCGGGACGAGGGGGAGCACATGCGGCTTTGGCAGCTTTGCGTTTCGACCAGTCCGACTGGAATCCGCAGCGACACGCGTAGTGATGCTTGTACGGCCAGCCATCATGCGTGGGACGAGCCTTGGCTAAAGTGCGATCTGTCTTGGGTGGTTTGGTTTTCCTAGTGGCGTCCTTCCTAACGCGCATGATGGAGAACTGCTCCAGACTAGGATCACTGGAAGGGGATCCGTAGCAACCTTCGCCCCGAATGAAATCTTGTACGCGAAGAACAGGAAGGTAGGTTGCTCCTGGGAGGAGTTTAGGAGGTGATGCTCTCGCCATGGTCTCCCAGGACTAGAAGTGAAGATCGTGGCGAGTAAGGCGACCCCAAGGGATGCGGTATTTATGACCGCCAGTGGAGGATAAGGTAAACACGGTATCGTGGCTATTACCCTTCGGGTGGCTTAAGCCACCCTAACAACGATTTAGGGTGGCTTAAGCCACCTTAACGTTTTCAATTATTACGGGAGCTATCGGTACCGGAAGCTAGATTTTTTAAGCTCAAAATGACGGCGACATTGTCTTCTTTTAGACACTATGTGCACTATTAGGCGGGCCCAAGTTCCCGGTGAGCAATTTTGGGAAGTATCCAAGAGGGTGCAACATTTAGTAAAATTTGAGCGATTTTCCCGGTTTTTGCATACCCATGCTACTTCAACCGAGATTTTGAGGGTCAAGATGACCTCGGATCAAACTTTTGGCAAGACACTACAGAAAGAGCAGCTCGAGATCTTGACATCGTGGGTCTCCAAATTTTGAAAGCGTCTTAGAGGAAGCCCTCGGTGAGCTAATTAGCTTAAGGTGGCTTAAGCCATCTTAAGGAAAATTGGGAAATACCCACCCATATTTTAACCGAGATTTTGAGGGTCAAGATGACCTCGGATCAAACTTTTGATAAGACACTGCAGAAAGAGCAGCTCAAGATCTTGACGACATCATAGGTCTCCAAATTTTGAAAGCACCGCCGAAGAAGCCCCACATGAGCCCTTTAAGTTAAGGTGGCTTAACCCACCTTAAGCTGCGGGTAATATGCAATCGGCAAGGACGTTGGCATCGTCAGAATGCATGTTGGGGCAAAGAGGTTGGGAAACCGCTGGCTCTGTGCGAGCCTCTGTGGGAGTCTACACCCTTGCTTATCCTTTTCTTTACACTTTCGGACTTATCTATTTCTACTATTAAACGACCGCACGAGGTATGATTTCGATACTACGGTTGGTCCACTATTCGGAATACGATTTCGTTATTCTTTCAAGTATGCTTTCAGTGTATGCTTTCATTACACAATATACAGCGGTTACAGTTTCTTACTTTTTACGTTACCAATTATTCAGTTCAGTTCTCATCTCCGAAACAGGTTACACTTAGAGTTCTTATGCATTTGCAAGGCTCATGAACTCTTTCCATAACTCAACTGTACTGAGTACTCCGTACAACAGGCTAGGCACCTCACATCAACATCATTCTGATCGGTCATACTGTACTCCGTACTGAGTACTCTTGCGTTTTATACTTAGCCGTTTTTCTTGCTCTTGTGCTTGCCTCCTAGCACAACTCCCCCCCCCTTAGGGAAGGTCACGTCCACGCTGACCACGTCGGACCAGTAAAGTTTTTATGCAGATCTTCTACTGTTGCTCTGAATGATTATACAGGTCTCAGCCGCCTGTTGTCTGGGATGACATTACACTTCCCAAGACACACCGCAATAAGGAGATCGACCTCTTAAGCACAAGGGTCGGCCTCTCACCGGTCTGTCATCTGCACTACCAGGCTCCCCCAAGGCTCGAGGTCTCACATCCATTACCACGCTCAAGGTTTTAAACCTTCCAACACGGTACACTTACAGGGGATGACAATAGGTTTGCCAATTACCTGACAGTTCTCGGGGTGCCGGCCCGGAGGAAAGGTTTTAAACCTTCACCGCCTCCTCGGAGTGCGTAGAGCTTTTACCCAGATCTCCAACTGCTGCCCGGTCGTGCCAGGCCCAGAGCCAATGCTCTCATGAAATGGATTATACAGATTTCCACCTGTTGCCTGGTTGTACCGATGCTAGAGCCACTGCTCGGTTGGATAGATTATCCAGGTTCTCACCTGCCGCCTGGTCATACCGAGGCTGGGGTCAAATGGATTATACAGATTTCCACCTGTTGCCTGGCTGTGCCAAGGCTAGAGCCACTGCTCTGTTGGATGGATTGCCCAGGTTCTCACCTGCCGCCTGGTCTCGCCAATGCTGGAGCCACTGCTCTTCTCGAAACTCTCCGACGCTCTCAATCGCTAAGACCACTCGCGTCAGATTCCCATCCGCCCTCGGGTATGATTGTCACTTCGGCTCGTACTCCCGCTAACGCTATCGGTTCCGGTTCAAACTCGGGCAGGTCGCTCTCAACAACAGCTGACTGGACTAAACCGCTCATCTCGCTTGGGTCTTCCCTGACAAGCAGTTCAGACAGGAACTCATGCACCTCTTCATGTAAGGTCAGGTTGTGAAAAAGCTGTTTTAACAGTGCTGAAGGAATCCCATACAAATTCTCTCGCGCTCCCATGCCCTTCGCAAACACACCTCCGGCTCTCATCGCGCGCCCTCCTTGCGCGACCTTCTCGTGCCTACCGTGTCGCCGGAAGAACTCGCAAGGCGTGTCGGCATCGCACACTCGCAAGGGTGTGTGCAACGGAACGTTGGTCCAGATGTGCGTGGGCTTTCTGTATGCGGTCCCGTACTTACAGTATGTGACGAGGTGCGGAGCTGGTAGATTGCTCATGCATCGACGCGAGTGCAGACCGTGGGGCTCTCTTCCCTTCGGGTTCTCAATGAAGTATGCTTCGGGCCTCAAGTACCGGATGATCTCCAGTGTCCCACAAACTCGCCTGTCCGCAGCGCGCAAATCTCGGATGCCTACTGTCTTCGCCTGGCTGTACTCTGTACAAGGTGGGCTAGCCCAGACTACGTCGAAGTGTCCTGGTCTAAACTGTCGGTAGTCCCATCGCATGATATCCTCGCAATGTGTGGGGCCCCACTTGGGCTGAATGTCTACGGCAACTACTTCGCTGTTGGGAAATTGCTTAGTAAACTGCCTCTCGACTGACCCGGTCCCACAGAACAATACGAGAATTTTAGACTGGCCGACTGGCTCCTTCTCAAGTGCTGCGGCTCCGTTGACTGGCGGCAGGGTGCCCTGAGCGGATACTCTCGCGAAAGTTCCTACTTCCTCATCAAACCTCTCCTCTGGCACCCATGGCATTGCGCCGTCTACCTTGAGCTCCTCTGAAAGTGTGGTCCACATTGCTCCTGCGGATTCTTCGCGCCTCTTACGGACCCTAAGCGTCTCTCGCTCCACTCTCTTAGCCTCGATCCTCTCAAACTCCAACAACGCCCGGTTGGGAACGCCGGGCCTGCCGGCTCCGTCCCACTCCAATTCCTCTCGGGTCTTCCACTCGTTCTCACTGCGGGGCATCCCTGTCCACTTGACTAGGTACTCCGTCCACCTCCTGCCCTGACGCTGGCGCGTACGCGAACGCTCCACCCTCTCGACGTGGGTTTCCTTGCGCCCACTGACGTCCAACGGAGGAGGGGGGATCTCCTTAGC